>JBBPUG010001190.1:0-11506 GCA_038094535.1 Tubosaeta aff. alveolata
CGAGCTTAGGCTGCTCAATTCGGATGCAGAAGTCTCTCTCAGACGCGTTCTGAGACTGTGACTGGATTCTCAGTATCGGGGTCAGGTCGCACGCGAAATTTCGTCGTACCTCTTCTCCTCGCCCACGAACTGATTGCGGTCAGTTTCTGACAACACAGAAGCATTAGGATTTTCGTTGTCACGTTTGAGGATGCGCAGGATTTCGTCTAGGATGGTCTCTGTTTGTTGGAGAGTGGTGGAGAGTGAAGGCATATTGACACAACGATGTTACAACAAACGAGGGAGAAAAGTGGGAGAAACTACTGACAGTCTGCCCTGATGTGAGTACCAATTTATCGTCTTGCAAGCCGGCTGGTGAGCTGAACCTCATGGGTGTCGTCACGCACTTGCTGTGCGGTTTCTTCGCAACAGAGAACAAGGAAGTATCCTAAAAACAATAAGACAGATGGAAAGTGAGGTGGCGTACATCAGATGTGGACCTACATGAATCAACACTTAGGTAATTGCTATCTACGTCTTGAAACCTTGCCTTTTTCTGCCAGGGCCCTGCGCAGGTGACGGGCTTGGATGTCTGTCTAGAGTTGTTCAAAGGGCCCGTTGTGTCGTTCTTGACCGTTCTTGTCAAGACAAGAATGTTGGCAAGGGTCTGGTTTGGCTAAACTTGCATCCTAAACAAGCGCGTTTTACGGCTCTCCTTTAAGATGATGGTTCAAAATCAGACAGGACAAACTCGAATCATTGGCTCCATGCGGCATGGAATTTCAAACACACAGCAGTCATTATTTTACAGCAAGTCCATAAGCGAGAGAGACCTTAGCCGCCTAAAAGTGTGAGGCAGGTGGAGGCGCCATCATATGAATGACTATGCGTGTGTCCAATAGTCAGAAAGGGCCAACGAAATGTAGCGCGGAAGACCCACCGGCACCGGAGTTCTTGGTTCCGCCATTGTTCATGGTCGCGCCATTGACGTTCGAACGATCTATGCTCATGCAATTAGTCATGAAGACGGGCTCTTCGTCACATCCAGGTTCCTGCCACTCAGGCGCGCGCCCGGCTGTTGCGGACGCGTTTGCGTCCGCATCCCGAGCGGTGGGAAAAAAAGGCTCTTGTGGAATTTGGGCAGCAAAATCAGAAAGCCCGCTGGCAGGTGAGAGGACAGTCCCCTCAAAAGGGGGGGAAGCGGGCCTTCCGGCAATGCCCGCGCTACTCCCACTACTGGGTTCGCTCGACTCAAACGGCCCTGGGAGGATAGCACAGTTTGAGTGAGAATATCGCTAGGTGCACAAGGCAACTTACGTGGAGTACTAGTACCTATACCCATGAAGTCGAAGAATGAGGTGGAGGGCGGTATGCCTCTGCCGCTGGCTCGCCTTCTCATTTCTTCGTGCATCTCATCCTTGAAAATGTCAATAATACGAGTGTAACCGAGTAAACCCACTCACTTTAACTCGTTTGCAAAGCTCCTTGGCTTCTTCGAGGTACTTTGCTGCCTTCACTACCTGTGATGAACGCCATCCACTAAAAAAACACTGTATCCCCCAGGTATTAGAGTCTGACATTTCCACCTCGTTGAGGCGGTCTCTGAGACTGCGAATAAATCTCAGTCATACCATGCTGCCCGACCACGTAGCGCGCCACGACGTACCTTTCTTCTTCTCCCAAGTATCTTTGTCTGTCTAGTTCAGATAGCACAGGGTTAATGCCTCCAAAGTCATCCCAGACGCTTTGTATAACTTCATCTAGGAGTTCACGTGCTTGCTTAATCGTTTCAGGGAGCGAGGGCATATCTGCGTGGTGTGATAGAAAATGTGCAGGAATTTGCTGCTCAGGGGGAATGGAAGGAATTTTATTCCCTCCTCCACAGGACCCATAGTCGGCTGATGTTGTCGTACACTTGTTGACTTCGCGACGAAGAACAAGAAAGTCTCCCGAAAAAAGAATAGACAGAGTCTCTTGGGCGTCAAGTGTTCATTGGGACCTACAAAGATCAACAACTGTCACTTACTCAGCAGACGACGAAGCGTCGGCACCGGTTTGGTCTTTCGCACACAAAAAGGCCAGTATTCAGTCGCAAGGTAGGTGCGATGACCGGACTTCTAAGTGTTGTTTTCTTCCATTGGGCCCAGCAACCCACTGCAGTGGCGCCATGATTGGCATGAAGCTGGTTACAGTTTGCATCCTCGTGATTTATTCTCTCGCGGCTGACAGGACAAAATTTTGCATGCACCAACGGTAACGTGCCTCGGCCGTTATTACAGCGACTTGGTCACTCTATTTTGAGATGGGTGGGGTGATCAGGTGGGTGGAGCACCACTGACGATCCATGCCGATCAAAACGAAGCGTTTCTTTGGTCCCATCCATTCTTGGAGAGCCAATGCCCTAGTGTCGAGGAGTGCATCCGAACCCAGAGAGGACTAGAATTCGCGAAGCGTGCTAATGGAAGCTGGCCGGCTTATGGAATCTGGCTTGGGAATCTCCTACTAGGTTATCTACGAACAGACGAACAATGATCAGGATCACGCGAATAGATTGCAGGATGCCGATATATTCGGTGATATGCAGGCCATCAGATTCAGTCACTGGTACGGGGTTAGGACGGGTCATTCGAGGAACTCTGAGGAACAAAAGAAGGCAACTTGCCAAACTCTATCCGGTATTTAAGGGGGGTTTCGGGCTGGGAGTCATCCCAACCATGAGCGCTGACCCGTTCCCCCAGAAATTACCCACCCTTCAACTGTCGGACGTAGACGAGCCCTCCGCAGCCTCGGCGACCGAAGTCGCCACAGCTTGGCTCAAAGCATTCTCAAGCTCTGTTTCGTCGTCTGATACCACCGGTATCCTCGATCTCTTCCTCAAAGATGGGTTTTGGAAAGACCATCTGGCACTGACCTGGGATTTCAGAACGATCCAGGGCAGAGACGCGATCAAAAAACTCCTCGATGATCGTCTCGCCCCTACAGGTCTCGTTGATCTTCGCCTCAGCAACGAACCCTATCAGGCGCCGGAAATCCAAAAGTTGTTCCCCGATCTCGTCTGGTTGCGTTTCAATTTCGAATTCGGAACCAAAGTCGGCAAAGGCACAGGCGTGGGTTATCTCGTCCCTGCGCCCGGTTCGACATGGAAAATGTATACGCTTTACACGACCTTGCACTCCCTCAACGAGTTTTCAGAACAGGTGCAGTGTCGGTGGTGCCGAAGGATGTTTTCGAGCTGATCCCCAGGATATAGTTCGGTTCTCTTCGCCGGAGAGTCCCTGAATTCGGCACCTGGGCAGAGAGGCGGCGTCGCGAGGTTGACCTTGCCGATGGTGACCCGACAGTGATCATAATTGGCGCGGGCCACACAGGGCTCGAGATCGCTGCGAGGCTCAAATGTCTTGGCGTTTCTCATCTCATCATCGAAAAGAAAGCTAGGGTTGGTGATAGTGTGAGTGGTTCGAGGTTGTATGCGTGTCTGGTTTCACAAGAAGTCATCAGTGGAGGGATCGCTACAAAGCGTTGTGCTTGCACGATACAGTCTGGTACAACCAGACGCCATATCTACAGTGCGTGGAGATACGGCCGCAAGCTTTCTTTCACTCACGCTTAGTAGGTTCCCAGCCACCTGGCCCGTGTTCACTCCGGCTTCAAAGGTTCCGTCCTAGTGTCTTGGTCGCATACCAGACCGTTGACACCAATGTCGTAGCTTGCGGATTGGTTGGAGAGCTACGCCAGCTCTCTGGAGCTCAACGTATGGACTTCGTCCGTTATTTCCAAAACGGAGTGGAACAACGACTTGAAAACCTGGACCGTCGAGACCAAGAGAGGCGGCAAGGAATCGCGAACTCTCAAAGTTAAACATCTAGTCTTTGCGACTGGATTTGGAGGTCGTCCACTTGTACCGGATGTCCCGGGAAGGGTAAATTTTTGGTTTCCCGGGGTTAGCTTGTCGGTAACGTTCCACCCAGGAGAGCTTCAAGGGCGAAGTGGTTCATTCTTCGGAATTCACCTCCGCATCCAATTATGTCGGTAAAAAGGCTGTCGTTGTTGGCGCTTGCACCTCCGGTATGTCACTACGCTAGGCTCAATGTATGCCCTTGCTAACACGGACGAAGGTCACGATATTGGCCGTGATTTTGTCGAACACGGAGTGGATGTCACAATGTAAGTTGTGCTGAACTACACCGCCCAGCGCGTTTAGATCGATGCCGCTAGGTATCAACGTTCGTCTACGTACGTCATTTCTGGCAAAGCTGTCGAACAGCTGTTGACGCGTGGGTCTCCTTTGCTTGATTCTTTCAATCGCACCATGTGCTCACTTCCTGATTTGAAAGCACTCTTCAACGACATCGTTCCAACCGAAGTCGGGGATCTCTATTTCAACTGCTTACCGAATACTGTCGCGAGACTGATTCACAAACGCCTCACGCCCCACTTTGCACAGACAATCGACAAGTAAGTTCTAATCTCCAATAGAAGACACAACCTTGACAGGTTGACTCACAAACCCAGGGACCTCCTGGATGGCCTCGCTAAAGCAGGATTCAAGACAAATCTCGGGCCAGACGGGACGGGTCTCCTCCAGCTTCTCTTCACGCGCGCGGGAGGATACTACTTTGGCAAGTCATGACGATCGTCACTCGCATACGCTACCCTACAAGTTTACTAATATCTTTTGAGCAGACGTCGGCGGAAGTGAACACATCATCAACGGGGACGTCAAGCTCAAGAACGGGAGTGCCATTGAGCGCTTCACCGAAAGCGGACTTCAGTTTGCAGACGGGACTGCGCTCGAGGCGGATGTCGTCGTCTTTGCAACCGGGTAAGCACACTACCGTGTACTTCGCCGCATACATGCACATCCGACGACCCAAGATATGGAGACCCGCGCGACAGCTTGCGTGACATTTGCGGGCCACAGATCGCTGGCAAGGTGAAGCCTGTTTGGGGTTTCACAGACGAAGGTGAGGTGAGCGGCATCTGGAGGGACTCGGGGCATGAAGGCATTTGGTTCGGTATTGGTACGTCGTTGCAATACACTCGTCCTTCCCTATTTACATTGGACGTGTTTGAAAGGCAACTTGGGAATGTCACGCTACCACAGTCGGCACCTGGCACTGCGTAAGTGCCTTGCACTTGACGAGACGTTTCGTTGCTAAGAGGATGTATTTTAGAAATCAAGGCGATCGATGCTGGTATTTTGAAGCGATCAGAGGCTAAATTGTGATAGGGGGCTCATTTGGAAATGTACAAGTAACAAGACGACTTTCACAGATAGGTGGTTGTATATCCAGTAAGAGCGCACGCTTACACAGAGCCCCATGTGCTTTGGCTGTTTCCACACTCCCCGACTTACGCCATTGAACAAGAATGATCCGACATTGAAACAGTGCGGCCGTTGTGCCTTCATCGTCAAAATTTCGCCCTCGATTTAGCGCATTCAACAATCCTTGGCGCCCGATCACCCCGATCACCACGTCTGCTTGCCTCAGTCCCATTTCCTTCTTACTGCTCTCTACAACACCTAAGTTGTGACCTGGGCATTATTAAGTGTCCTTCTGATCATATCCGATAACGGCCAGTTACCCGCTCCCCATTCGCCACCTTTGGGCTAACCGAAGGCAGTGAGCATTTATCTATGCCGTACTGAATACGGTCTAAAAGCTGAGTTTTTTACTATTCTCGGTTTACTGAGTCATTCGCAGCACTGGTTACTTGATGACAGTCTCCGCGTGTCATGCACATAAAGGAGGGGCCTTTCGGCAAATTGTGTCCCCACATAGTTGCGCAGTTCGACCATGAGCCCCGACCCACTCCCTCAGGAACTTCCTACCCTTGAGTACCTGGGTGTAGACAAGCCCGGCGAGATCTCGGCCACCGAAGTCGCGACCGCTTGGTTCAACAGCTTTTCAAGCGCCATTACATCCCTAGACATTCCTGGGATCCTCGATCTCTTCGTCGACGACGGATTCTGGAAGGACACGTTGGCACTGACCTGGGATTTCAGATCGATCAAAGGCAAAGACAAGATCAAGCGCCTTCTCGAGCAGCGTCTCGCACCCACCGGTCTCGACCGTCTTTCTCTCAGTCATGCGCCCTTCCGGGGCCCGGAACTTCAAACGTTGTTCCCAGATCTCGTCTTGCTCCGGCTCACCTTCGAATTCGGGACCCAGGCCGGCATGGGATCGGGCGTGGTGAACCTCGTCCCCGTCCCTGGTTCCAAGTGGAAGGCGTACATGGTGTACACCACCTTGCAGTCCCTCCACGACTTTCCAGAGCAGGTACGGTGCCAGGGCTGTGTTCAGACTGTCTCGCTGATCGGGAGGGGGTAGATCGGGCCTCTTCGCCGTAAAGTGGCCGAACATGGCACGTGGGCGGAGAGGCGGCGCCGCGAGATCGACCTCGCGGGGGGCGACCCGACCGTGCTCATCGTCGGCGCGGGCCACACTGGCCTCGAGATCGCCGCGCGGCTGAAGAGTCTCGGGGTGTCCCACTTGATCGTGGACAAGAAGGCCAGGGTGGGCGACAGCGTGAGTGGGCATGTCCGAGGTCGCGTGTGTGTGGGTTCACGAGATGGCAGTGGAGGGACCGCTACAAGGCGCTGTGCTTGCACGACACGGTCTGGTACAATCAGACGCCGTATTTACCGTGCGTCTAGAATGCTGATCTCGGGCCCTTGTTCACCGACGTCGTTCTAGGTTTCCGGACACTTGGCCGGTGTTCAGTCCAGCGTCAAAGGTACATACTTACCTCAACATGGTGCTATGATTGACATGGGTGTAGCTCGCGGATTGGTTGGAGGGGTACGCCAACTACCTTGAGCTCAACGTATGGACATCGTCCGTCATCACCGAGACGGAGTGGGACGCCGACCTGAAGACGTGGACCGTCGAGGTTCAGAGAGGTGGAAAGGAAACACGGACTCTCAAGGTGAAACACCTGGTCTTTGCGACCGGCTTTGGTGGCCGTCCACGTGTGCCAGATGTCCCGGGCAGGGTAAGTGACACTAATCGGCTTTCAATCTCAAACGATTTTGTTGACAATCCTCTCCTCAGGAGGATTTCAAGGGCGACGTCGTTCATTCTACGGACTTTGCGTCCGCATCCAACTATGTTGGGAAGAAGGTTGTCATCGTGGGTGCCTGTACATCCGGTATGTCACACCGACACGACCCCGGACGTCTCTTCTCATGAAGACCGTAGCACATGATATCGCCCAAGATTGTTTCAACAACAAAGTGGACGTGACAATGTAGACTACGTTGATCCGTGCTTCGACGTCCTTTCAGACTGACGTTGCGTTCCATCTAGCTACCAGCGCTCCTCGACATACGTCATTTCCGTCGGAGCCGTCGAACAGATGCTTGCAGGTGTGTGGTCCGCGTTCCATCGCGCGTTGTGGGTTGACATCTCCACGATTCTGAACAGCACATTACAACGACACCATCCCGACAGAAGTCGCAGACCTCTACTTCAACTGCATACCCAGCGTCGTCCTGAAAGCCATGCAGAAACGCATCACGCCCTTTGTGGCGCAGACGACGGACAAGTACGTCTAGCTCCCGTTTTCTGTGCAACGACTCCACTGGCCTCCCAGGGTACTCCTGGACGGTCTCGCCAAAGCAGGCTTCCAGACAAACCTCGGCATAGACAACACCGGCCTCTTCGGACTGTCGCTCACGCGCGGCGGGGGATACTACTTTGGTACGTCCCCTCCCGGTCCGGCGCATCCTCCTCACCTCTGCACAGACGTCGGCACGAGCAAGCACATCATCGACGGGGACATCCATGTCAAGCACGGAAGCACCCTCGCGCGCTTTACGCCGCACGGCCTCGCGTTCGAAGACGGGACGACGCTCGAGGCGGACGTCGTCGTCTTCGCCACTGGGTAAGATAGGTCTCCTTGGCTGCGTTGTCCAGACTGACCTTTGTGGGCAGGTATGGCGACCCGCGCGACAGCATGCGCGAGGCGTGTGGGCCGCAGGTCGCAGACGCCGTGAAGCCGCTCTGGGTTCCCACGGACGAAGGCGAGTTGAGCGGTATTTGGAGGGGCTCTGGGCATGAGGCACTCTGGTTCGGCATCGGTATGTCGCCGCGTGGTGTTCGTCGATCATGTGCACCGTCTGACGTGGTTGTCGGACAGGCAACTTTGGGCTCTCGCGGTACCACAGTCGACATTTGGCCTTGCGTACGTCGATCGTCTACCTGAAGGGATAACCCGTTACTTACAAAAAAGACCCATAGAGATCAAGGCCATCGAGGCTGGCATTTTGAAGCCATTCGAGGTCAAGTTTTAACAAGAACGGGGGAACATAAGTCGTCATCATTAGTCTTTTTTTATTTATCTGTTCCATTACGGGAGTCCCCAGTCTGTATCCAAAGAAATGTTGGGTGTCCGTGGTGTTCATACAGTGTCCAAGGTAAACGAGACAACCAGAAACAAATCCAATAAAGGCACACACCATCACCTCCCAACAACTCATCCCGCTGCAGTGTCCTTCTCCCGCACTTCAGGCGGTGGTCCACGTATCCACAAGAAACAACGCAAGATGCCTCTTCGGATAAGCTGGATCATGTCCGCAACGACCACCACGACGCAGTGCATACCATACACGATGAATTGGAGGCTGATCAGCACACCTGCCAAGAACGACATGACGAGCACGGCCGTCGGCCACGCAGTCCACGCCACCGACAGCAAGAAGATCATCAGTGCCAGCGCAGACGTAAACAAGCACAACGCAGGGATCCGCGCCGAAATACAGAAAAAGAGGTACGTCCCATAGACGTCGAGCGCCATTTTCTAGTGAGATGTGTCAGATGCGACGAGGCTGTCGACACGGCATGCCCACCTGGAACTTGGCCGAGGTCGTGTTCGAGTACGCCAGTAAGAACCAGGCATCGATCGCGAGCCCGATCCCGGAGGCGACGCTCCCGACTGCGATCGCTCGCTTGGCAAATCTACTGATGGCGAAGGCGGATGCGGACGAGAAGCCGAAGACACCGGCCTCGAGCCTGTGAACGAGATCAGTCGATGGACACCTCGAGGCCCGGGTGCATACCCTGACAACGCAACGAGCTGTACCACACGTCAGTCGAGTGCGCTTACAGAGACGTCTCTCCTTACCGAACCGCCAACGAACCGCCATTCTGTGCATAATTCGGTCAACACACGCTCGTACTCTGAATCTAGTCGAGCTTCTCGGAGTTCGCGGTACGGCGAAAATGAATCCACGATAGAGTCGACGGTGGACACTTGAGAACTTATGGAGATCGTCTCGGTATACGCCGGCAGGATCGATGCTGCAAACCATACTTTATCCTTGGCGAGTAGAGTGTCCTCGCTATCAGAGAGTGGAGGAACGAAGATGGGCTCCTGATCTGGAGGCTTGAGTAAAGGACTGCGTTCACCGTCGGAATGTATATCATCAGAAGCAGACCAATAGCCCGTGGGAACTTTTGGTTCTGTAGGGCACACGGGATCTGGCCACACAAAGGTTGGATCTTCGCTCGAATCGGAGGTCGCCGAGCTAGAGTATCCTGGCGTGAAGTGACTCGGCCACCGATTGACGTCCCAGGTTGATACATACTGACCTTGATCAAGCTCGTCACCCAGATCATCCCCCCCCCTCGTCCTCCTCGACGTAATCTGGTTGTGCCTTGCATACATTATCGGGCAAATCAAATCTTGCAATCAACACAATCGGAGCAGGTTTCGCTTTATTGGCAGCACCCTTTCTCGAAGAGAGCCCATTCAATTTGATTTCGACGCCTTCTTGAGCATGAGCTTACGCCATAGAATGCCGACAGAGACCGACCTCTTTGCTTGCAAGACTGCTGTTGCGCCTGAAGGCGGGCCAACTCTTGCACCGTGCAACACGCGCTCGCGACCAGATTCCGCCGCTTGTTCTTTTTCTTGCTCTGCGCGAGATGGTACACGCTGATGTCTATCCGAGACGACGCCTCCACGCCGTGGCTGGAGACGGCATGTAAGAGGCAAACGAAAGGCGGTGATGCGTGCGTGCACTCACAACTGGAAGTGGTGTTTCAAGTTGGGGTTTTGGCCGTCACAACCGAGGTTGAGTTCATGGCGCTGGTGGCTGCCGACCGTGACCGCGACGACCGAACGCCAGGACTTCTCCGTTCTTAATTTCTCGAGGCCACGGGCGCGCAAGACTGGGCTAGACGCTCAATGCGAATCAAACAGATGTAAACCTCGTGTCACGCACCTGTGAATGTCCATGTTCTGTTGGCCGTGGATTAGAAAAAGTCAAAGCTTTCATGGGATGTTGACTTGCCTTCCTTCTGGATGTGTTGATTCAGGCATGATGCATCCTGAAGAAGATGTGCCTTTGCTCCGTCAGACAGGTCAAGGGCAGTTCAGTACTTAGCTCCGCTAAGGTCCCGCTATTACCGGATTGGGACATCATGAATTGTACTTGACTAGCATAAGTAGTAGGCAGCAGTATCGACTAGGGCAATGGGTCAGGCACAGCAGGAACACGCTTAACGATGAATCTAATCCGGCGCTTCCAATGGAATACGACGCGAGGGATCCGTTCAAAGATATCCTCGCCATTGTCTACGACCCGGGAGCGTAACTTTTGTTGACTCAGGCCACGGCGGATATCGTCAAATCGGGTTACTACTTCATCCATTGTAGGACGCTTCGTTGGATCCGGCTGGATCATCGAGGAAACTTCATAAACTCCAAGTCGCGTTTTTTCTAAAATGATGGCTAAGGTAACGAGCACGTGCGTAAAGCAAAGACTAACCAAAATGAAAACTCGGGAACCTCTTCGTCACCGCCCAAGATCAGTACCACCTTGGGGTGAGTGTTCGCGGCATCGTACTGACGAGAAATTCCAAAGTCGACGAAATAAGACTTTGACGGTCGCTGTGTATGTGTAAAACATTTCGCTGGCGCGGTACAGTCCTTGTTCATATCCTTGTCGATGGGATGAAACGACTCGGGGTAGAGACGCGTAGGATCGACCATGAGGTTTCGATACATGCAATCTCTGTAAGGTAACATTAAAAACTACGAAACGTTTACGCACCGGGGGAAACATGGTGCTGATGCATGAATTGGAATCCCTAGTAAAAGCTGAGGGCGTGCGCCGGACAGCAAAAAAACGAACGATGTTACCTCGAACAACTGGCGGAAACATTCCACCACCTCCCCGAACGTATCGAAGCGCGGGATTGAGTACGGTCGCAGTAGAGGCATGACAATAATAGCATCGCACATGGTCTCAATCTGTGAACTATGATTCAGTTTCGGATAATCTAAACGATGTAAACTCCGCGAGACCCCAGTGGTTGGCAGCGCATGCGAACACAGACCAGACTGTCGTTTCCATGATGACCGGAAATTCGCACATCCGTATTCTCAAAGACTAGGACTACACATGCACAAGCGACACTAGCGACATACCACCTAGGATGGTGGGTGAGGGATGATGAACCCAACCCGACGTCTCCAATGGGACGCGGTCGTGGACGAGGACCTGTTCGAGCGGGTGACC
>JBBPUG010001191.1:0-11500 GCA_038094535.1 Tubosaeta aff. alveolata
GATCCGCATCAGCGTGAGCTTCCCGTCCCCCATCGCAAACCACGAGCCAAACGGATTTTCAGCATGCTGCGATCCGTGGCACGCGACGTGGACCCAGCGGTGGTCTCGAAAGGCTCCCACGGCGCCTTCGATGGATGCCGCGGGACCGGTGACGCTCTCGAATGCTACATTTGTGGGCATGCTGGTCTCGTCGCGGATCCTCCGAATTTCATGTTCCACCTCTGGGAGCTGACCCAAGCCAGTGTCTGCGCTTGGGTACGCCTGACCGATGGCGACAAACGAAATCGGGCTCGGTATTCCAGGGGCGTCGTGAACCTTGCTGTGAGAACGAATACGATCGCGGGCACGAACGAGAGCCGAGAGAGAGGGGGCATAGGAAGACACATAGATGTCCATGAAGTTCTTCTTCCCCTTCCGATGTGGACCTGCAGCATGGAGCGGGAGGAGCGTGAATTTCGAGGTCGGGCACCACCAAATGCGCGATCCCGGACGGAGTCCAACGTCGTTTTCGAGGACAGAGGCAATTCTCTCCACCACGGATGTCCACAAGTCTCGCAATACTTCTTTCACATATAACTCTCTGTGTGAACCATAGGCATACGAGTCCTGGGTCAATTCAGATAATTGGTCACATAGCTGGACCACATCGCCGAAGGAGCTAACAAGGGGCACATGAACAGGTGCGCGATCATGGAGAACAACGAGGGCTTCGCAACTATTTTTGCTTGCATTGACAATGATGATTGGCCCGTCTTTTGCAGCTTGCTGGAGGTCGTCAAAATGGGGAGGTAAGAGGAATCGTGAGAACCCATCCAGACTGCGAATCTTGTCCACAACACGCTCCCAGTCCTCTTTCACATACCAATATTCATCCGCTACATCGCTCACAATCTGTTGTGCATACTTCTTGAGGTCTTCACTCAACCGTACAATTTCCTGCCGAGTTCTCGTCCTTGACTACTATGGGATTCTAGCATGGCCACGGAGATGTCAAAACGGCCCCAAGTTGACTCCACAGGATTCCTCGACTTTGTTCCAGTAGCTCAACAGCCATCTGGAGGTTTCCATGACATGTTGCACATGAGAATGCATCATTGACCGCATCAGTCACCTTTGCTTGCATTGTCCCATGTGACTCTAGTGAAGAACTGAGGAAGGTGAAATGATCCAATGTACTAAGCAATGTTTGATAAGCCTCCAAGACTGAATGGTGGTTATGCTCTTCAGCATTCTTGACCCAGGCCTGGGCTGCCTCCAATAAACACAATGAAGTAGCAGGTCCACATTTCTTTAATAGTCTGTAAGCCTCAAATCCCTCATTGACTAGGGAAAGGTGTTCAGCAGGGGCATGAGACTGTTTGAAAAGCTCAGAATCAGATAAAAGAAGAGTGGCTGCAGCCAATTGACCAGCATTAAATGCAAATTTCATGTGATGGACTGGGTATGTTTTCAATGCCCCTCTAAACAATTTGATTGCCCTTTCCAAGTCAGATTGGTCTTTGATTTTGGAGTAGCGATCCCAAAGTGAATCTGCAAGATTTTGAAGAGCATACCCATGAAATTTATGACTTGGTGGCCAAAGTTCAAGACATTTCTCTCTCAGATCAATTCCTCTGTTCAGATCTGCTAGGCTATCCAGCTTTCTATACCTTGCATTTAGAGAAGCTGCAAGGTTATTCAAAGCTGTATCATGATTTGGGTGACCTGCTGGACAAAGCTCAAGTCTTCTTTCTTCGATCTCAATAGCCCTATTCAGGTCTGTAATGCCACCCTGTGTATTATAGCAATGTCACAAGGATGTTGCAAACAGTCCAAGAGCCTTTGAGTGAGATGGATGGCCCAATGGACAGAAATCCAACCATTTTTGGTTCATGTCTATGAGTATGTTTAAGTCTTCCTTATTTTTTTGTATGTTATAATGTCTTGATAAGTCCATTGTAAGTTCTCCAATAGCCTTTGCATGTTCCAGATGTCCTTCAGGACAAAGGTCAAGTCTTCTTTTCTCCACATCAATAGCTCTGTTGAGGTCTGCAACATCACCATTCTGATCATATCGAAATGAAAAGGCAATTCCAAGATAATTCAGGACATTAGTGTGTTCTGCATGATTCAAAGGACAAAGGTCTAGTCTTGCCAGATCCACTTCAATTTGTGTGGATGTAACAGCCACATTTTTGGACTCTCCTCCAAACTGGTATAGCTTCTCACTGTGCTCTGAAAGAGCTGACAGACAGTCATGTCCATCTGGTACAATCTACAGCAGGGGTTTAATATCATATGTATGTATAAGTTTATTTACAAGAAGAGCTCACCAGCATCTCATTTGTCTTGTATGTGAGTGTGAGAGTTGCAGAACCAGAGATTCCCAACACACTACCTGGCACATTTCCATCAGTGATTATATATAGGAGGTAAAAATGAAAGCCACATTTCCAAGAATTGCCAGACTCCAGCAAGCTGGCCACATCTTTGACCATTTGATTACCCAATGGTTGTTTGTCCCATTCATGGGTGAGCTCCTCTGGTAGAGTCCATATAGCTACTTTGACAGCTGCAGAGATAGGTGCAGAGCTAGAGAGAAATGATGAGCAAGTACAGTCATGTGAACAATGAAACTGACAAGAGAAAGGGATGATTCCATGTTACAGTCAATCCATCATTTGATACTTTTCCACAGCATGTTATTTTGGACATATCTTCAACACACACAGTGACATGGATGTGCTCTTTGAGAAGGGATGATAAGAGGGATAGTTGATCAACTACACAAGGAATATGAACACATTGGCACACTGGCTAGATGAAACTCACCTGTGACCTGAAAGGTAATGCCCTCAGGTTTTTTGTGCCAGTACATCTGAAAAAATGACCAAAGTGTGGCTTGTATAGGTCAAGTAGAGAGGAAAGCAGGTAGAGGCAATAAGAGAATTATGATAAAGGGATGGATTGTGTGGAAATGGCATACAAAGTTATGAGTTGTGCAAGAACACAACAACAATATTGAACACAAAGGTGGCAGTGAAAGGAGTCAAGGACTAGTACACTTCAGGTGATGAGACAGTAGAAGAAATGATATTGAAAGCAAAGGGGAAAGAGCTGGAGAATGGATGAAGGTGGGCAAGAAACTGGAAATGAAAGTGAAGCAGACAAATATCTGTGGTGGCAGAGACCTAAGGAAAATTAGACTGAAATGAACTGACAAGCATAATAGAAAGATGAAAATAGAATGAGTAGTAAGACCAGATTGGTAAACAGGCAGAAATTTGAGGAGACTCACACTTTGATAGAATTTATATTACCCCAAAGCAGGCAGAGATGAGACTAACACTGGGAACATACAAACAGATAAGAGGCAAATGGGAAATATGGAATTTATGACACTTGCAAAAACAAAGTGGATGTCAACAGCAATAGCAACAGACAGAGTACAGCCTGAACAGGAGAGCAATAAGCAGAAGTAGAAGTAGAAGATTGGGATCAAAAGTACAAAGTTGACAAGCTAGAGAAAGCCCAAGATGAGAATAACACAACAAAATCACAGGTGAGATATCAGTCCCAAGTGGAAAAAAGATCATGGCTCACAGTGAACATAGCAGGCTACAAAACACACAAGAACAGGGAAAATCAGGTGTTGCACAAAGATCTGGGGCAGGAACACAAGTTATTGGCTTCGAAATCGGGTGAAGGTACACTGTAATGCGCTGCAGAGGGTAAGTAGGAGGCAGAAGGACACCGAAGTGGGAACAAGAGGACAGAGGAACAGATGGGAGTTCAAGGAGAGAGGATAATGGATCGTCTGAGCAAATGGATGTTGGAGATAATAGCGGACCTGAGAGGTTAAAACCTTGTGTGATGCAGGTTTCTCAGAAGGGAAAGAGAAAACAGGGCTACAATCAGAAGATGCGTGGAAGGATCGTTGAGATCAACAAAGATCAACGATAGTGCACACTCACACAGGCGTGGAGGGTGTAACGCGAGGTGTACCCGAGAGGACGTAGTTAACACGAAATGTACTCAAGGGAGTGTTCGACTAAACCCAAGAGAGGCGGACGCTCACGAAGAGGTACCACAGCGTCTCTCCTAGCAAGCTTAGTGCGAACCAAAGACAGAGGACAAAGGACGAAGACAAGGGAGCACACTAGTCTCGAGAATTACTCGAGGACAAGGAATGAGTACGACGAAGACTAATGGACAAAAGACAAAGGACTTAGGACTAAGAGATTCGAGGGTCTAGGACGAAGGACGTTGGGTAGGACTGAGGACGAAGACGAGAAACTCAGAGGACTCGAGAATCGCTCGAGGACAGAGAAGGGCTAGCACCAGGTGCGTAGATTCAGAGTAGGGAACTATAATACAAGCGATCTGGTATATAAGTGTTCCAACCGTGAGAGAATGGAACGGTATGGAATGTTATGGAATAAGGGGAAGTATCGCCGTCGTGAGAGAGAGACGACTGTGGAGTTAATCGTCCAATAAGAGAGCAAGATAAGACAAGACAAAAAGAGGAAAGACTGCGGAGTCGAGTCATCTACCTTGGAAAGGAAATGACAACATGAGGAAGTCATTGGAAGGGGAAAGGTGAGAGGACGAGACGTCAGTCTGGGATATCGCTCAGGAGGAAGGATAAGCCTGAGGATTAATGGTCCGAGTTATCGCCCGAAGAAAGTGTCGATAGCCTCAAAAGAGAGAGTCGTGATATACGACGACAAGAGAAGAAAGAACTAGGAAGTGCGATGAGAAGATTGTACATGAAGAGAAAGAAAGAAAAGAATCGTAACAGGCCCTACTCCGTAACAGGAGGGGCTGAAGAAGACTCTGAATCTTTTGTAACGCTAAGCATACTCAAAAGAGCGTTTGACTTAACCCAAGAGAGGCGAACGCTCACAAAGAGGTACCACAGCATCTCTCTTAGCAAGCTAAGTGCGAACTGAGGACAGAGGACAAAGGACAACAACGAGGGAGCACACAGGTCTCGAGAATCACTCGAGGACAGAAAATTAGTACGATGAATATTGTAGATTCAGAGTAAGGAACTATTGTACAAGTGGCCAGGTATATAAGTGTTCCAGTCATGGGAGAATGGAACGCTATGGAATGCTATGGAATAAGGGGATACATCGCCATCGTGAGAGAGATGGCTGCAGAGCTAATCATCCAATGAGATGTCAAGATAAGACAGAATAAAAAGAGAAGGACTGTGGAGTCAAGTCATCTACCTTGAAATAGAAATGACAACATGAGGGAGTCATTGGAACGAGAAAGGTGAGACGACGAGACAACAGTCAGAGACACTGCTTAGGAGAAGGAATAAGTCTGAGGGTCAACGGTTGGAGTTATCACCCAAAGGAAGTGTTGATAGCCTCAAGAGAGTCGTAGTAGACGACGAGAAGAGAAAGGACTAAAGAGGACAATGAGAGGATTGTTCATAAAGGAAAAAGAGAGAAAAGAATTGTAACACTTTGCGCCTTCCAAGTAGTGTCTCCATTGCTCCAATGCCCATATGACACTTAACAT
The DNA here is from genome assembly GCA_038094535.1 of Tubosaeta aff. alveolata. Taxonomy (NCBI): domain Eukaryota; kingdom Fungi; phylum Basidiomycota; class Agaricomycetes; order Boletales; family Boletaceae; genus Tubosaeta; species Tubosaeta aff. alveolata. The sequence goes on from JBBPUG010001191.1 coordinate 5,515, forward strand.
CTCCTTATCGAACACTTGGTAATTTCTTTCTATGTCAGACATGGAATGCAAATAGAATGCAACTGGATGCCACTTCTGATCTTCTTCTAGTTTTACTGACAGTATGGCGCCAGTGGCATAGTCTGAAGTGTCTGTTTCTAGCTGAAATTCTCCATCACTATTAGGAAATGTGAGAATTGATGCTGTCGTAAACTTCTGCTTTAGCATGTCAAACACATGTTGTTCCTTTTCTGTCCAAATAAATGGAACATCTTTTCTCATCAAGTCATTCAGTGGTCTGGCCACAATTGCATAATCTTTAATGAAACGTCTGTAGAAGTTTGCTAAACCTAGAAAGCTTCTAACTCCTCGGAGATTCTTTGGTTGAGGCCAATCAAAAATGGCAGATACTTTATCCTCATCCATTTTAATACCATCTTAGCCAATCATCATACTCAAGAATTCCACTTTCTTTTGTGAGAAGAAACACTTCTCTGGTTTTATGAACAAATCATTTTCTTCTAACCATCAAAGAACTTCTTTCATGATCTTATTGTGCTCCTCTTGGTTTTCTGTGCATGTGAATATTAAGAGATCATCAATATAGACTACCACAATGTCTTCCATGTCAGTGAATATTTCGTTCATCATCACTTGAAATGTGGCAGGGGAGTTATAGAGCCTAAAGTACATCATGAGGGGTTTGTAGGCTCCATGGAAACAAACAAATGCCACCTTCCATTCGTCTCCTTCCTTGATGTGCATGTTGTTGTATCCCCATCTGAGATCCATTTTTGTAAAGAGTTTAGCTCCTTTGAGCTTATCAACCAGTTGTCTGATCAACAGTAACGGGTAATTATTTTTAACTGTGTGCTCATTCAGATACCTGTAGTCCTAGACCATCTGTTTGTGTTCATCCTTCTTTGGAACAAAGAACACTGGTACTGTTTGAGGACTTTTACTTGGGCATATATATCCTTTTCTTAACTGATCATCAATGAAAGCGGAGACTTCCTCCTGTTCTGTTGGCGATAGTGGGATAAGCCTGCCCTTCTTAGGCTGGAACGTTTCCTTTAGCTCAATTGCATAATTTCATGGTTTCTGGATCGGCATTTATTCTAAATCCTTCTTCTGAAACACATTAAGCCATTTATGGTACTGTTACAATTCTTTTTCCTCTTTGTTCCTTGTACACTTCTCTCATTGTTCTTTCTAGTTCTTCTTCTTTTCGTCACTGACTACAACTTTCTCTTGAGGCTATCAACGTTCCCTTTGGGTGATACCTCTTGCCTTTGTCTCTTAGGCTTACTTCTTTCCCTGAGTAATGTCTCGAACTGTTGTCTCGTCCTCTCACCTTTCTCTTTCCAATGACTTCCTCATGTTGTCATTTCCTTTCCAAGGTAGATGACTCGACTCTACAGTTCCTTCTTTTGTCTTGCCTTATCCTTGCTCTCTCATTGGATGATTAGCTCTGCAGCTGTCTCTCTCATGACGGCGATGTTTTCCCTTATTCCATAACATTCCATAGTGTTCCATTCTCTCACAACTAGAGCACTTATATACCAGAGCACCTGTACAATAGTTCCTCACTCTGAATCTATGCACCTGGTGCTAGACCCTCTTTGTCCTCGAGCAATTCTCGAGTCCTCTGAGCTCCTCGTCATTATCCTCAGTTCCACCCAACATCCTTCGTCCTAGATCCTCGGATCTCTTAGTCCTAAGTCCCTCATCTCTCACCCAATTGCCTTCATCATACTCATCCCTTGTCCTTGAGCAATCCTCGAGACCAGTGTGCTTTCTCGTCATCGTCCTTTGTTCTCTGTCTTCAGTTTGCACTAAGCTTGCTAGGAGAGATGCTGTGGTACCTCTTTGTGAGTGTCCGCCTCTCTTGGGTTTAGTCGAACCCTCTCTTGAGTACACTTTGTGTTACCAACGTTCTCTCGGGGGCACCTCGCGTTACAGGTACTGCTTTGGAACAAGTTCTTCTACGGTTTTCTTTTTCTCTTCAACTTTAGTGGTGGCAGAGCAGACAAGATAAGCAGTCCACACTTCATCCTGCTCTTGTTCATCACATTGAACTTTATGTATACTTCTATCCTCGAGCAGTCCACAACTTCTGGGACATCGTGTCATCTGAACTTTTCCAGATATCCATTTGATTTTGGGATTATGGCAATGTAGCCAATTATACCCCTTACGACTTGGTTTTTGCTCAAATCCATAATTTCTGCTGTAATCTTTTCATAATGACCTTGAAATTGGATTATAACTTCTGCAGAATGCATAATGCTTCCAGTGCTGTTCTTAGAGCTGTCAATGTTGAACACAGGGATGGGGGTTCTCAGCAGTTTTAAATCAAGGTGTAATTCCCATGCACATGTTGTATCAATGAACATCTCATTCGTGCCACTGTCTAGCAGTGCTTTTACTTCATGGAATCTTCTGTCATTCACATTTGCAATTTTTACATTCATGAGTATCTCAGTACCCATGTAAACATTTCTTGTCAATTTTTCATGTCTGCCAGTGGAACCAAAACCAGCTTCATCCTGTTGGGTTTGATCTAGTTCCTGAGATTCATTAATCTCTGGTTGGCTTATCTTTTCTAGAATCATTTGTGTGTTCCTGTCATCTTCCTTAACTTGGAAGTCTTTTTCTGATAGATTGAAGAACTTTGATGCTTCCTCGGTAGTCACTGTGAATGACTCCAGCTCCAACATCAATCATAAATTTAGCCGCTAGGCCACTTCTGGGTGCAATTCATGCATAAGTTCCTTTAGGAGTAGCAATGGCAATGTTTGTATTAATGCTTTTTCTAATAACAGCTTTACATATAGCTGTCTGTCTAGGACCGGGATTTTGTCCTTTTTTAAAATTTTTATTTTCTTTTCAAAGGATGAATCAAGCACAGAAGTATAGTCCCTGCCGCACTCTTCTTCAAGTAGAGATGCACCCAACTTTTCAGAATGTAAAGACTTGTCTTCACATTCTTCAACTTCCAAAACATCATACTTGTTAAAGCTAGCAGTGTGAAGGTCTATTTCCTTCATACTGCTTTGCCTTTTCCCTTTCTGGTGCATCGCACAAAATAGTCCTGAGCCTAATCAAACGTCATGCCCCTTAGGGCCTCCCAAGAGCTTCCTTCGGCTTCCCACAAGGTTGCCAGTTTTGGCTCTTCTTTCTTCTCCGAGGCTTCCTCAGTTTTGGTGCTTTACACCTTGCAACTCTTCTGGCCTTTCTGGCACTCCTTCTTGTGATCACCTCTGAGCCACTTGCACCTGGGACAACTTACCTTCATTGCCTTGCAATCTTTCACACTGTGGCCTTCTTTTCAACAGTTATAACATTTTAATTTTGACAAACCAGAGTCCACCACATTGACATTTTGTTTTTGGAACTTCCTATTCCCTTTCTTCTGACCATTGTTGTAGGAGCCACCGGTTGCCAACTGATAAGCTTCCTGATTCTTACCAATGTTTCTTATTTGTAACATGGTGAGGGCAACTGTCCTTTGACGTAACCCTTGTTCAAACAGAACCATCTTTATTTCAGGGTTCACCCCGTTTTCCAAAAGCAAGACCACATGTTCATCTGAGATCTGCACCCTTGGTTGGAGCACTCTAAATTGGGCTAGGTACGTATCCACGTCGGACCATCCTTGCCTTAGGTCTTGTAACTTCTTTACAGAGAAGTCTCTTTATAATTGTGGGCAAAAAAATGCTTCTACTTCTCCAACCAACGTTGGCCAGTCACACATTAATGTTTGTCCAGCTGACAAGTTCGCCAGCTCTGTTTCTGCAAAAGGTCCAGCCTTTGCTCCTTTGAGGTGGGAGAGGACTGTGTATGCCCTGTTCTTATTCATGACCAGAGGGTTATGCAGGTCATCATCATGATCTCAATTTTCGTCCACTACATAGAAGCAGGGGTTGGTGTCAAGATATTACTTCATCTTGATCCACCATTCTTTAAACTTTGCTTTTGACCCATCATAATCACCAGGGTCTATGAACACTTCAATTTTTTCGGTTGGCATCCTTGAGGCATTCCACTGACTCCAGCCAGCCATTGCTATTGACTGAAAAGTTCCTAAACTCTTTGTTCAGCTTCAGCAGCCCAATCTTTTGCTTGCTGAGCCCTTTCACCTGCACGGTTAAGGTGCTCTTTAGCTTGATCACAATCTGTCAACAGATCTGCAATCCTTGTATCAGCATTTGCCAGGTTTACGGCCTGGTCTTGAATCATTTGTGCCATTTGCACCATTTGCTGCTGCATCGCAGCCCACTGCTCAGCAAATTCTTGTTGGTTAAACTTTGCCATTGCAAAATATAATGAGGAGTGGTAAGAAAACTTGTCACAATGCTGCCTGAGGCTTAGCTGCCTTCAAAGTGTGGTGAGGACATAAGTAGTTAGATAAGACAGGGGTGTATTCATCTTCTCTGACTCTAGCGTAATCTGGCCAGTAAACCTGTTGGTTTCTTCTCGGCCTCTGATGAACTTCTTGTCTTTCTTCTTCTCTTGGGTATAGAGTGGGGGTCCTAAACCTGACTCTCCTCACTGGCTCTTCTCATACCAGTGTAACCTCACAAACTTCTACTTCTATCTGATCTCAATCTTCTATATAAAGGTCCTCAAGCTCCTGCCCAATCAGACCACCTAACGTCTCCTAGAGGAACACTTCTGCTAGGTCCGACGAACCAGCTAACTCCTGCAGAGGGTCAACTTCCGATGCATCTATGAGGGTAAGACAAGATAAGGAACAAGGGCATTCTACGCTCTCATGGATGTCTTCTGACTTGATGCGGATGGGGTTGTTGTCAAAGTCTTAGAGCTGATATGAAGATAGGCTCCCTTCTAGCACTGGTGGATGAGATGTGTGGTGCTTGTTGTGAAAATAGTGAGGTCCTTCTAAGACACTGTATGCCTGTCTGGTGACGCCCTCTCTGCGAGTCTGTGATAAGGAAAATGGCACTAACACCCTTTAGTATCTTCCAGAGTAGCCTTCTGAGCGTCACTACAACCATTGTCAATGTGCACAGAGCAAGGTCAACATTGACCACTAAACTGGCTACTTACTCTCTGTCCTATCAGAGTGAGTCTTCAAACTTCTGATGGTGGTATGGCTTGTGTACTGGCATTTAAACTATAGTCAAGTTCAAATGAAACGACTTCAATCCAGTGAAGGCATACACGTCAAAGTGGTGGTAACCTTTGCCAAGAAAAGAGGAAATCACAAGGAGAGAAGGAATACTCAAAGTGAACTTGACTGGAGAGACATTCCAGGCAAGCCCTTGGCCTTTATATACTATCCATACTGTATGTACATGTTGTGACCTAATCTACTGATAAGTCACTAATATGGTAATACCCTAAACCCTAAAGATAAAAGGCATAGCCAAGCACAGCACAGAAATGAAGAACATGAGTCAAACGCATGTGAGGCTGTGGACACAGCCAAGATGAGAAACATGAGTCACATACAAGGTGTGGCAGAATGGAAGAGATGGAAATTAAAAGATGAAACATGTTTGAAAGAAATGAAATGGGTCCATGTGAGTCATAGATTGGATCAGGTATATGTCAGCACTTAAGGCACAGCCTGGCTGTAACACATATCAAGTCAGCACTTACTGCATGGCATGGCTGTGACCCTTGATAAGATCCTGATGAAGATAAGATAATGAAAGAAAGCAAAAATGTGAAGTGAAATAAATAAGACCGTAACAGATCTACAATCTATGCAAATCTGATCTTCAGGCATAGAAGATTCTGGTGAATCTTAGCAAGAATAATGTTATTCCCATGCATGTTGACATAGTGTCCGCTTCTGCTGTTACATAATCATCCAAATGTGGCCACTACTCCCACCAGATAACATACCTGAAATAGCACTTCACCAGATCTTCACTACATATGTTTTCTGCTTCACCACACTTTATCCCTTGACTCTATACATGTCTAATGTAAATATATTCCATGTATGTATGCATAACAATGTATTTGGACGCTT
>JBBPUG010001192.1:0-11484 GCA_038094535.1 Tubosaeta aff. alveolata
CGCCTGTCAGTAGTTAAATAGAATAGGGGGACTCTATCGGTCCCCTTACAAACTAGGTATTTCCAGTCTTTCTGAGGCAGAAGTGCTTCAAGACTATCGGAAGTGGCTGTGTGGAAAACTTCCGGAAGTGTCAGAAGCATGGGAATTCCGGAAACATTGGAAGTATCAGAAGACATATGGAGCTACACTTTGACAGTGCACCATTGCATGGCCATGCCCTTATCATCATCCTGTGGGGGGTAGGTGTGCCATTGTGCTGCCACCATCATGTCATCTGGTGGGTGGTGGGTGCACCGTTGCACTATCCCACCCTCCTTATGGTTGGTTGCACTGCCCCCATTGTCCTTGTCATCTGATGGGCAGTGCGTGTGGGCATGTGCTGTCATACTCTCCATTGGTCGTCCTGGTGGGTGGTAGGTGCACCGTTGTGCAGCCATGCCCTCTTTGCAGTCCTAGGGGTGGTGTGCACACTGTTTTGCCCCCACATGCCATCCTGGTGGGTGGTGGGTGTGCTGTTGCACAGCCTTACCCTCCTCATTGTCCTGGCCCCATTGTGGTGGTGGTGGCTCTGTATGTGGTTATGCCCTCCACATGCTGTCTGGTGGATGGATGGCACACCATTGTGTTGCCCCTACCTTCCTTGCCATCTGGTGGAAGGTTGTGCTCTCATATGCTCCTTGTCGTCCTGTGGGTGTGCTGTGCACCATTGTGCCTTCTGTAAGTCATCCTAGTGGGTGGTGGGTGCACCATTGCACCACCCCACCTTCCTTGTTGTCCTATGGGTGGTAAGTGTGCCATGCATGGTTGCATATATCATCTGGTAGATGATGGCACACTGTTATGCCCCCTGCATGTCATCCTAATAGGTAGTGGGTGCACCATTGCGCAGCCCTACCCCCCTATTGTCCTGCAGGTGCATGCAGAGGTGGATGGATAGTGAGTGCTGTGTGTGTAGATAAATGGATATATGTTGAAAGGCAGAGGGGCAATGCCCATGCCAGAGGCCAAGTGCAGATATAGTGATGCTCAGTGACAGTACTTACTTAGAACATTGTGGTTCGAGTACAAGTCTTATTATAACTCAGATGCTGAGTTTGAACCTATATACTATATTGTGTAATCATATTATATAATTGAATCATCACATGACTATGAGAGCTATGCTCAACAATTATATCGTGATTCATTTAACACTCCCCCATGCTTAGTATGCATAAGTATGTGCAAGCAAAAGAGATAATAGTATACAAAACATCCACTCTATTTAGGCAGGAAAAGAAACTAACCCAAGTTGAGATCTAAATTTCTCAAACTTAACATATCCTAGATTCTTTGTAAAGATATCTGTAGGGTTTTCCTCACCATCAATGTAAAAGATTTCAATATCTTTATTGATGACGGCATCACAAATAGAGTGATATCTAATGTGGATATGGTGTGTAGTCTTTTTGTTTACAGGATTTTGTGCAGTAAATATAGCACCCTGATTGTCTGCACAGAGAGGTATTGGCTTGAGTTCATACCCAAGTTCTCTGAACATCTGTTTAATGCATATTATTTGATTACAGCAAACAGACATTGAAATATATTCAGCTTCAGTGGATGAGGTAGCAGTGATCTTTTGAAGGTGTGAATTCCACATGAAGGCTGCATTTGCAAGTTTCAGGAAATATCCTGTCTGCGAGTGTGAAGTGGGCAAATATTTGCCCCAATCTGAATCTGAACAGCTGATTAGCCCAGAACCACTTTTTCCATTGTAAACAAGAGCAAGGTCTCGAGTGTCAATTAGATATTGACAGATGTAAAGGGCTCTATCCAAGTGTTCCTTGGATGGATTAGCAGATTGTTGCACTAATTGTGTAACTGTGAAGGCAATATTGGGACAAGTCCTAAGCATTAAGTATGATAGGGATCCAATAACAGTTTGAAAATGTGTTCATAATTCAGGGTCAACTGGTTTTTTGTTCTTGTCTGGAACATATCCCTGTGGTAGTGGCATGTGCACAACTTTGGTGTTCATTATACTGCAGTGCTCAACTACTTTATCAAGATATTTGCTCTGATCTAAATAGATTCGGCGATTAGTTCGATCATGGCATATTCTCATTCATAGAAATTCATGAGTTTCACCTAGATCATAGTAGTCCCATTTATTTATGAATTTTTGTTTGAGTTGATCAACTTCTTTGGGGTTTGTGCCACAGAAAAATGCATTATTGACATATATGATGACATAAATCTTGGATTTGTGATAAACATATACTCCAGCTTTGGAGTAAATTGACTAGAAACCAAGTTCCAACATGGATTTTTCAAGTTCCTTCCACCATGTAATACTGGCTTGCTTAAGGCCATATAATGCACGTCTTAGGCAGAGGACTTTGCCTTTGTATTCAGGTGAAGCAAACCCTTCAGGAACTTCCATATAGATTTCTTCTTTCAACAGACCATAAAGGTAGGCGGATCACACATCTAGTCTGGTAATATACCAGTCCTCTAGAGCAGTGAGTGCAACCATCATTCACACAGTCTCAAATCGGACTACAGGAGAGAAGATTTCATCAAAGTTGATTTCCTCTACTTGAGAGAATCTTTTCACTACTAGGTGAGCTTTCTTTCAACCATCAGGTTTAACATTGAAAACCCATCTATTTTGTATAATTTTATGGTTGGTCAGGTGATCTACCACCTCATAGACCTTTTGGTCTTTGAGTACTTGTAATTTGGCCATACAGGCCTTTCTCCAGAGCTTCTGCTTGGTAGGTGGTAGTGCAAGGATGTCTTTGTAAGACCATTTTCGATAGTTTGGTGTGGTATCATTGCTGCCATATGGTATGGTGTGAGCACAAAGATAATTAGCCAAGTTGACTCCCCCTTCATGAATTAGGTGTTCAATTTCTTCTTTGGATTCAGGAGAATCATTAACCATTGATTCCAGAGGATAATCAACCAATTGCTCTGGAACAGGAGATGGCAGCAAACCACTGGGAATATTGGGCTCAGATTGCCTAGTAAGCTCCTTTCATTTGAAGATGGACTCTATGTCCTTAACCTGCCTGGTAGGATTTCTCCATTCACCATAGACATTCCTAGGCCTCACTGGGACTTTTTGTTCACATTGGGAGCGTCTAGGAAGGGGCGGTGGTGCATTATTAATTGGTACCCTCTGAGGAGGAATATGAGGTTCAGGTAGAGAAACTGGACTAGGGGTCCATTCAATTGATTCCTCAAGATCCACTGGCTCCAACAAATAGTCAGGCACAGGAATTGGGTTTTTGATGATAGACTCTTGCAGAATTTGTAAATCATAATTGGAGGGACATTGTTCATCCACAGTGTGTGGGGTTTTGTGAGGAGTAGACACAGGTCTATGTGGCTTAGCACCAGCACACTTAGGGAATAAATGCTCATCAAAGACGGCATGTGCAGTAGTAAAAAGTGTGTTACTAGGTTGCATAAACACCATATTGGCATCATTAGTGGGCAAAATGCTCAAATAGACCATAAGCTGCAAGTGAGAGGATAGCTTTCCATACTCACATTGAAAAGGTGCAAGGTGAACATATGCACCACAACCAAATATATGAGGATGTGCAATATTAGGTTGTTCTCCTGTTAATAACTCAATAGGAGTTTTCCAACACAATCAGGCATTAGGTGTACAATTGTACACATGTGAGGCTTGGTATATTGCAAATTCCCAATAAGATGGGGGCAAGCAAGTGTGAAGATGAATCAGCAAACCACTAATTTTCACACAGTTGTCACAGGATTTACAGCAACATCACAGCATGTCACAGTGTGACAGGGCAACTGAGTCATCGTGTCACAGTGTTACAGTGACATTACAGCATGCCACAGCGTCACATGACAACAGCATCACAGTGTCACAGTGTTACAGCAGGGCTACAGCCATATCACAGTGTCACATCATGTCACACAGGCACAGGCTGACAGCGCTACAGCATTCGACAGCACTACATGGGTAACTAGGGTAGATAGCCTAATAAAATGTAGTAATAAATTCCTAATAGTGTGGACTGAGAGAAATTTTGGGCGAACAGATCACATGATTCACAGTTCGAATTCCGTTTCGCTTACACACAACCCGAACTACTACACACTCGCTGCATCCGACCTCTCTCCACCTGTCAGTCAAGTCGTCGCATGTCACCTCCCAGCTATACGCTCCATCCCATGCACCATCACCCACCACTATCCGTCTCACCACACCCACCTGCACATGCGCTCACCCACCACTGACAACGACGTACCACCATCACTATCACCACATGATGACAAGGTCGGAGGATGCACAACGGCACACCACCACCACAACAACATCGACGACCTGGGCAAGGGGAGGGAGAACGTAACGCTTAGGCTGAGGGATGATGTGGCAAGAGTGAGGAGGCACAACAGGTATGCCCTCACTACCATGACGACGATGGTAGCACAGTGACCTGCCACAGATCGCAACGACGATGGCGGCGACGCAACAGCTCACCACCACCACTACCATGCGTGACGACACACAAGCGGGGGAATGACGACGGCAAGGACTCCCATTACCGCAAGGACAAGAGGGGGTGTGCAACAGCCCACCTCCACCAAATAGACAACGACGAGGGTGAAAATGCACAATGGCGCACTCACTATCTCAGTGCCGGCAACGACAGTGGTGACGTGGCAGAACAGCACACCCACCACCCCACCCCGAGGAGTGACGGCAGGAGCAGCGGCAGCGGGGGACCCACCTCACCATAATGACGAAGATGGTGACGGTGCACAACGGTGGGCCCACCACCACCACCCTACTTGCGTGCTCACAATGGTGAAGGCATGGGCAAGGGCACGCAATGGCACACCCACCATGATGTCGATGGCGACAAGAGCGCGGCGGCACAGTGGTGTGGTCACCACCACTACCACCTCACCCGCATACCCACAACGACGACGATGCAGGTGAGGGCACGCAATGGCGCACCCACCACCATGACGCCAACGTCGACAAGGGCGCAGCAGCGCAGCAGTGCGACCACCCACAATGGTGTCATCACCACCACCACCCGTGTGCCCACGACGACAGCATAGGTGAAGGTACGCAACGGTGCACCCACCACCATGACCCCCACGGCAACAAGGTCGAGGCGGTGCAACGGCGTAGTCACCACCACCAATGCACCCATGATGACGGCATGGGTGTGGCCGTGCAACGGCGCACCTACCACCACGATGGCGACGGTGACAAGGGCGCAGTGGCGCAACAGTGCAGTCACCACCACCACCACCACCCCGCCTGCAGGCCCACAATGATGACGGCATGGGCAAGGGCACGCAACGGCGCACCCACCACCACGATGCCGACAGTGACAAGGGCGAAGCGGCGCAACGGTGGCGCGCTCTCCTGCATACCCACCGTTGCCACTGCCACATCACCACCACTATATGGCGACGACGCGTCATGACAACGTGGAGGGTATGCCACAGTGACGATGATGAGGCCAGGAGTGATGGGGGTACAACAGGTATGCCCCCCACCATCACCCCACAACGAACTGACGCACCGTAGCCTGTGACGACAACCATGGTATGCGGCACACCCACCACCCCCAGGATGACCAGGAAGGTGATGGGGCGCAATGGCGTCCCCACCATGAACCAAGACAATGGGGGGTGCAACGGCAGGGTGCGCAACAGCGCACGACAAGCCCACCCCCACGAGACGACGAGGGGAGTGAGGGGAGCGTAATGGCGCTCCCACCACCAACCAGGGCGACGAGCAGGGGGGTGTAACTGGGGAGGTGTACAGCTCGCTCACCACCTGCAAGACGATGAGGAGGATGAGGGAAGCACAACGGCGCTCCCATCACCAACCTAGATGACACGATGGAACATGGTGCATGCCCACCACCACAGGACGATGAGCATGGCGAGGGGAGCGCAACGGCGCTCCCACTACCAACCAGTATGGCACAACGGCAACGACACGCTCACCACCCGCAAGACAATGAGGAGGGTGAGGGAGCACAACGGTGCTCCCACCACCAACCAGGACGACGGACAGGGGAGGCAAGACGGTGCATGGCACCCCCTCCACTCACAAGACGACATGGAAGATGAGGGGAGCGCAACAGCGCTCCCATCACCAACCAAGACGACCGGTTGCCACCTGCAAGATGACGAGGAGGGTGAGGGGAGTGCAATGGTGCTCCCACCACCTACTAAGGCGACAGGCAGGGGTGCGCAATGGCACATGGTATGCCTACCACCCATGTCACGACCAGGAAGGCGAGGGGGCGCAATGGCGCTCCCACCACTGACCAAGACGATGGGCAGGGGTGCGCAACGGCGCACATCATACCACCACCAATGAGACGACGAGGGGGTGAGGGGGCGCAACGGCGCTTCGACCACCCACCAAGATGACAGGCAGGGGTGTGCGACGGCGTGTAGCATGCCTACCATCCACGCAATGACTACCCACCAGGACAATGGGCATGGAGGCAAAACGGCGTGCAGCACATCCACGACACACCACACCATGACTGGCAGGGCAAATGCGACACCCATAGGACGACGACAAGGGAGTGGGCACACAACAGCACATTCACCACCACAACCTCAACAATGAAGGGAGGTGCCAAAGGGACGAGATGACGTACCTAAACAAGTAAAGCGAGGGTGACACAGGTAGGCCATAGAGTACAGATATGTATTAGATACATTGCAATATCATTTATTTTACTTTTCTAAAATTCGAGTGACAAAAAAGCTACTACTGTTCTACAGAAGTCATACAGTATGCTACAGCTGCTACAGCGCACTGTACAGCCACCGCGTACTATACAGCGTGTACAGCGCTGTGACAACACTGTGACCACACTGTACAAAGGGGGACCTCTCTGTAGCAACTGTAGCACTGTACCCAACTGTACAATGCTGTACAGTACCATACAGTTACCTTGTGTTTTGCTGATGTGCATTGCCTGTGCTTTGTCCATTAAAGTATGAATGTGCCTTTTGGCACAACCATTTTGCTGTGGTATGTGGGGAGCACTTTGATATATGTGAATCCCTTCATTTTGAAGCATTTCATCAAAAGCCTTTGATTTGTATTCTCCCCTAGCATCAGACATCCAGCCTTTAACACGGCTTTTGTACTGAGTCTGGACATATTTAAGAAATTGTTTGGTGGCATGGAGTGCACTGTCTTTAGTGCACAATGCTGTCAACCAAGACATAGATGTAAAATTGCCATAAAAAATGATAACATATTTGCTCTTGTGATAAGATTCCACTTCAAATCATTTAAGATCTAAATGGATCAACTCAAAGGGCTCTGTGGCACACTTCTGAGTATGTGGAAAAGAGTGATTAGATTGTTTGCCTAGCTGACAGCCAGGACAAATGCACTCTTCTGCTGGTATGTCTACCACAGGAAAATCTTTTAGATGTTTTTTGCCAGCATGAATCACTTCTTTAGAGGGGTGACTGAGTCTGTGATAAAGCAGATCATAATAAATTGTCTGCATATTGAGACAAGATCTGGCCTTAACAGCTGGTGCATGGACAAAATATATGGTGTTACTGGGGTGAGTATGAAACTCAATAGTTACTTTTCAAGTCTATAATAAAAGGTTATAAAGCCTTCCCGGTTTTGGACATTTAAATGCTTGTCCTTCAGCAATGTGCCCATAGACATCATTTGATTTGGGCATATAGATCATAGGCAATACTTGCACTATAGATCCTTTCCACAGTTTTATAATAACCATTCCTTTGCCCAATATCTGAGCAGGACCATTAGCAGTCTATGCCATTTTTGGCTTTGGATATGGTTTATATTTGGAAAAGTCCTCAAATTGATATGTAAAATGTGACAATGCTCCAGAATCAAGGAGCCACATGTCATCAGGGACTCCACTATGGAAGTTTGAATATGTGCAATTGTCACAAGGTAACTCAGATTCTGGATTGCTATCACACTCATTGGATGATGACACAACAGATTTATTGTCCAAGTCACTATCTACCCATGACACGAACAGACTATCTACATCCGACTGTGAAATCAGATGTGAGCCAATGAGTAGTTGTGTGAAAGGATCGACAGACCTTGGGTCTTCATCAAAGTTGAAGTATTTGTCAAAGAGTTCTTCTTTGTGTCCATTGCACAAGTAGTGATCATACATACTAGTGAGAGCAGTAAATTGTGAGTTGGCAACAGCCAATTCTTCCTCCCCTAGCAAAACAGAATTGCTATCCAGGGTAATGGGGACATTCACAAATGCATGCTATGCATTGTGAGGAATAGAGGAAGCTGCAGTGAGAGGGATGTGAATGTGGGAGAGGGAGCATGAGGAGGGGTAGGAGTAGTGTAAGGTGAAAGTAAATGTGCCAGTGGTGTCACTAGTGAAATCAAGTCCTCAAGTTCTTTTATCTCCTCAATAGTAGCCATTGGGGTAGAAGTATTAAGGTGCTCCATCAAATGTAAACACTTAAGTGGTGGACCTAATAAATCAAGGTTGGTGTTTGCAATCAGGTTGAGCGTGCACACAGTCTCAATAGTTGGGATGGTGCCAATATGATGAGCCAATGTTACAGAGTGTTGGATTTGAGAAAAAGTGGGAGGGCCATAATGCGCAGCTGCAGGAATGTGAGCAATAAGATGAGAGTCAGTGGTAGGATATGAAGCCAGGATGGATGTGGTGAATGTGAAGGAAGCCTTCCCTTCATTAGTGAAGTGAGAGGCACGCTGTTGCTGTCATTGACATCTATGGCGTGACCAGTTACCATGATGTGTTCCTTGGGTATTTCCAGAGGCATCCAGTGCCTGCTGTTGTTGAGGCTGATCCTTGTTTTGAGAGGATGACCAGATGAATGGTTCAGCTTATTTGCTGCAAACCAGAGACATGTCCTTGTTGACACTGTTGCTGATTAGCAAAGGTTGGGTTGTCAGGCTTACATTTAATTGCAGAAATGTGATTAGCTTGATTATTAGTGGCCTGCTGGCCATGAGCAGAACAATTGCTGGTGGAATGTTGTTGCCACACAAGGATGATGGCTTCTTCAAGTTTCTCCATGGTGACAAAAAGATCACCAGGATGTTTGACAGTCCCGGTTACTTCAATCTCAGGTTCATCAGCCATTTCTTCATCCATTGCCTTAGCCTTGCCCTGCTTTTTCATCAGTTCTTCTGGAGTAGTGATGATAATGGTTTGCTCTTTTAATGAATCCATAGATGAAATGTTCATGATGTAGGTGATGAGGTTCATATAGGTGGGGAGTTATTACAATCATCACCTGAATATGTTCATTAACAGGATATTGGAATTTGGCAAGACGAGCAAAGTGGGTGTTAAAGGAAGCAAAGGTGGGAGAGGGATGTGACTTTTTGGGGATGGTAGTATCCATAAGGGCTTTAAACTTGGAATAGACAGTGGTGATTGTAAGCTTAGAGAACTTATTTTTGAGAGTGTTCCAAAGGGTATGTGCATGATCAATGTCCTCCTAACACTTACAAAGAAAGGGATCCATCTTAAGGATCATAGATCCGATGGCCTTCTGGTTGTCCTTTTGGTAATCATTGACAGTGGTCTTTGTGAGAAAAACATGGAAGAGGCCTTGAGACTGAAGGTAGGCCTTCATCTGAGGATGTCAGGTGAGGTAGTTAGGATCAGCAAGAGTGGGAAGTGATGAGAAAGTAGAGTTGTTGCCAGAGTTCTTGGAGGACAACATATCAATGAGATAAGCTTGGTAGAAGAGGCACAAGCAGTATAGGTAAGATTTGTCTAGAGGGTGACATGTTAGTTATGATCAATACAATGTAAGAAAACATGCAGTTAGTGCCTCTGACAAGTACTAGCATAGCAACCCCTTAGGATCTCTAGCATTTTGCACATCAAGGGCATAAATATGCACACAAGATGGTGGGTACAACACACAAACTTTGGGCATGAAAATGCACACAGAAGTGGTGGTTAAGTGCACGGTGAGCAGGCATAAAAATGCACACATCTTATAACAATCAGAAAGAGTGATACAGAAAGCTGCAGGGCTCATAACCTGTTGAAAGGCAGAGGGGCAATGCCTATGCCAGAGGTCAAGTGCAGATATAGTGATGCTCAATGACAGTACTTACTTAGAACGTTGTGGTGCAAGTACAAGTCTTATTAGAACTCAAATGTGTGAAAGTATCTAAATAGGGGCAACAATGCCCAACTCAGAATGTGCCACAAGTACTGAGCACAACTGAGGTGAGACAAAGAAATCAGAAGAGTTAGATAGTAATGAGGATACACGCTCACTAAACTCCAGAAAAGTCCGGAACAGGATAGGCAAAACTAGGTGTGCTGCTTTGGGAAATAACAAAGAGTGCAGCAGTGCATGTTCGGAGGGAGTAGAAGCACCACCAAGCGATCGACATGAGGTAAGACTATACTGTAATAGGTACATATGAGTCCAAAAGAGGTAGGATGAAAGATGAGTGAAAGATAACTGGAGTTGGTCTCTGTATGAACTCCAGAGATGTCTGGAGTTATACTTTGACACTCCCACTCAAGTGCAGCCATGGGCCCATAGCCCTTACGAATTTCCAATGTTGTTCGTGAGGTAGGGGTTTTGTAAGAATGTCAGCTACCATATCTCCAGTAGGGACATACTGGACCACAGCCTCCCCCTTTCCAAGCAAGTCATCCCGAACAAAGTGGTACTTCCATTGGATGTGCTTTGTCCAAGTGTGGAACTGCAGATCCCAGCATAAGATGATAGCAGCTTGATTGTCACAATGAAGTGTGGTCAGTCCGGTCTATGGATGTCCAATTTCCTCAAAGAAAGTCTGAAGCATGTGAGGTGTTGTCCAGCATTGCTAAGTCCAATGTACTCCAATTTGGTAGAAGACAGAGTGACCATGCTTTGTAGTTTGCTGGACCAGGAGATGATGCTGCAGTTACTGATAAAGATGGATCCGGAAACAGATCTGGAGTTGTCCAGGTCTTGCGACCATCCGGCATCTGAGAAACCGTGAAAATCCATATCCAATGACACTTCATTTCCATCGAACCGGAGTTCCATGTCTGTGGTGCCTCAGATGTAGTGAAGTATGCGTTTTGCAGTGTTCCAATGACATTTTTTGGGAGTGGAGCTGAAATAGCTGAGAGTTCTGATGGAGTATGTGAGGTCTGGTTGTGTTCCAATCATGAGGTACATGAGTGAGCCTATGACCATTAGGTACGACACCTTAGTTCTGTTAATGATCATCTCTGATACTGTGGAGTCATCCTCTAGATTGTTTGTGGACAATGACAGGCTGTAAAGCATAGGTGATTGACATGGAGTGGAGTTCACCATTCCAGTGTGCTGGAGAACAGTTTGTGCATACTGAGTTTGTGATAAGGATATGGTACAGAGCTTTTGGTTGCGTTGGACTTCAACTCCTAGGATGAACTTTGCTTCTCCAAGGTCACACATTTTAAAAGTGGA
>JBBPUG010001193.1:0-11477 GCA_038094535.1 Tubosaeta aff. alveolata
AGTACGGGAATTTCTGTCCCGCAGTCTGCCTAAAAATGCATTCTTGAACATCTGATCGAGGAGGTGAGATTGCCGCTGAGCGTACTCTTTGTCCAACCACAGCAAAGCGGGGCAATCTTCGGTCGTACTGTACGTGACTTTCACCGACACGGTTTCTCCCTCGTGCGTGAGTGGGAGGGGGACGTGCAGAGCAGATCCCATGACCTCATCCTCTGGACCGAGTCGGTGCTGATGAAATCGTCCATGAACGTGTGACGTGCGCTGAGAGACAGAGACAAACCTGAACGGTGTTCCCATTCACCTGCACCGATTGAATCTCGAGCACGCGCGTGTCGAAACTATCCGTCCTCCTCTCAGACATGTCAAGACAATCAAAAAGAGCGCGCGCACATCACCTCTGAGACGTCTGATTTTGCAATCAGCTGATGCGTTGCCGACCCGTGGATGTATTTCTTGTCAAAGTCGACCGTCCAATCTAGAGACACGTTCACCGTCGCGATCTGAGTGTAGTTGGACTGTGTGGTAGGATCATCGACGGGAACTTGGTCGGCCATGGTCGTGGTACGAGAACGAGCTGTTCTTTGGACACCCAGCTTGATAATCTTATCTTGCCACGTGACCAAGTACCATCGCGTCCAACACGCGGTTCGCTCCTTCTTCCGACACGACCATGGCGACCTCCCAAGCACCAACCCGCCAAGCCATCACCCTCAAAGGCTCCACCAACCTCGTCACAGAATTCTTCAAGTACGCGGCCAACACGTACGTTCGCCACCACACGTCTGACTTGTTTCTGACGCGCGGACAGCATCCTGTTCCAGCGAGGCGTGTACCCCTCCGACGATTTCCACATGGTCAAAAAGTACGGTCAGACCGTCCTCGTCACCCAAGACCTCGCGCTCGAAAATTACCTCGACCGGTGAGCGCACCCACACCCGCTCACGCCCCGTGTAGCCACTGACCCCCCGCCACAAGCATCCTCACGCAGGTCAACAGTGCGTCGGACGTGGTTGGACGTTGGAGGTCGCTCACGTCCTCCGTCCAGAATGGCTCCTGACTGGCTCCGTCACGCAGCTCGTCCTCGCCATCCTCTCCAAGGACACCCGGCTTCCCCTCGAACGCTGGGTGTTCGACGTCCACCTCGTGGCGTCCCCCACTGACGCTGACACACAGTACGTCTGCACCGTCTCGTGCGAGTATGCGTTCATGTCACGCCGTTTAGGCCGCCGCCCAAGCCAGAGTCGGAGATCCAGGCCGAGATTCGGTACATACTGAAGCAGATCGTGTCGACGGTCACGTTCCTCCCGATCATTGACGATCCGACCGTCTTTAATATATTGGCTTACACGCACGACTCGGCAGATGTGCCCGCTGACGAGTGGGTCGACACGGATCCACTCGCGATCGAAGCCAGTAAAAGTCAGCAAGTCAAACTGCGCTCCTTTAGCACAGACGTGCACCGGATAGAAGCCATGGTTGCCTATCGCTATGAGGGATAGTCGTGTTGATGGTTGGGCTGATAATTACTTGGACATTGTCGCTGCATAATACATAACAAAGAGAAGATCCAGAAAGACAGTATGGGAACGAGTACTAGAAGTGTCGAGCTCATGCAAGACTCGTGACAAACTCCGTCACTGCAGTCCAATAACCTTGTTGGACACAGGTATCGTCTGGGAGCACACTCAGCTGGTAAACGTCAAAGGATACTTCGAGGGACGCACTGTGGGATCCGGTGGGGAATTCGACAAACTTGGACTTGCCCCCTCCAACTTCCAACGTACTTGTTTTGAGCTCGCGATCGACTTGAACTTGGCTGCCCTGCCGCCGAGTGATGATCTCCCACAGTTCTTGCATATGCTCGCGGGGAACGACCTCGTCCAAAACACCGCTCAACATCAAGATGGGCGTGCTCCTGGGAATGAACGGTATTTTCGACGCAGAATCCCACTTTTGATGACACAGGAACGTGAGCGGCGAAAGAACAGGAAGGGCGTGCGGAACAAGCCGTGGAAGGTTTGTGAACGTGTTCTCGAGCACGAGCGCACTTATCTGTGTTCAAGACTGCTCTTAGTGGAGATGCATCAGAGAGAACGGCATGGCGAACTTTGGTTGGATTTCGGCTAGCGAGGTCAATGGCAACTGCGCCTCCGATAGACTGGCCATACAAGATCTGAGGGAAGCAACGTGAAGCGCGTCCAACGGAGATGAAGAGTGCACACACCACTGGCGTTTTCTGCAGATACGGATGCGAATTGACATACTCGAGGGCTGTTTGTGCATCTATGCATAGGCCTAGGAGAGAGTCGCCTCAAAAGTATCTCGCGCACGTCAGAGCCATACCTGCCTCTGATGGGGAGCCCTCGGAGTAACCATAACTACATCCAAGGAATGAGCATGGAGCAACTGGACACGGCTGCGGCTACGCACCCGCGGTAGGACAACATGAGCACGTTGCAGCGCATCTTGACATAGAATATCCTCGCCAACGGGATCCGATGGCCGAGATTACCCCCGTTGCCGTGGAACATGATGACGGTAGGGCGAGTGGCCGCAAACTATCCGGTGGTGAGCATGACGGGCGTTCGCCGAGGCAGGAACGTACGTCTTCATTGGATTGTTCCTCGGTCCAGTCTACATGCAAAGCGTGAGTATGAGAGATCTCCTTGCGCTGCATGATCAGGTAAGAGCGCAGGGCGACGCCATCCTCGGTGCGCATCGTGAGGTCTTCGTATACCAGCCCGTACTTGGTCGGAATATCCACATCTGGGGGGAATTGACGCTGATTTCCCTGTGCAACCGAGTCCACGTACCCGTTCTAGAGCCAGGAGGGAAAGCAGAGGGATATATGAGGTAGTTTTGGCCGTAGTAGAGCAGACCACACCCTGTGTAGTGTGATTGTGTCAGTGAGGCAAGCTTCCTCTGGGACATGCGCACCGATGGTCGTCACCCCAGCTGCGGTCGCGAGGGCCCCCTGTGAGTGCTGTGAGTACTTGGTAAGTGAATAGTCGTAGTACAAACCTTTGCAAAGGATTCGAGTGATGGCATGTACTTGGACATGATCCAAGGGGATATGTTTGTCCCAGTTTGGTCTTACATAGTGTAAAAGTTCACCGTTTCCCCGAATAGAAAGTAAAAAATGGCAAGGTATAAAATATTAATCGGTTCAGTTAAAAGCACTCTTGTCTGTTCTTCCATACCCTCGTCTGCTCTGACACCCCCACAGTCCTTTCAAAAATGCGCTCCTTTGCTTTTACTCTCATAGTTGCCGCCCTGGCTGCCCTTGGTATCGCTGCCCCTGTGGCCTTTTCGCCTGTCACCGCACCGGGTGCCATTAAGGGAGCCGATTCGGGCCCTAGTCAGCTCAACACAGTCGAGCACGCCATTCCATCCCACGGACTCACTGGTGTCGGGCCCGTTCAACCCGGGGCACGCAGTCTGGCGATCAACCCTGACGTCCCTCTCATCTTGGGTGAACTGGAGGCTGCACTTGGAATTTACATTGGCGCTTTGGGTACAGTGATTCAGCAACTGTACGATTTGCCTCTGACGTACTTTTCTAGAAAACCTTGCTTCCACCTCTACGGTTGCTCGTGTTACGGATATTGTGTCTGCGATCGTCACTGGCATCAAAACAACCGTGTCTCAGCTGGATACTCTCAAGGGCCAGCCCATTGCTCCTCTCTCGGATTCCGTACTCAAACCCCAAGACACCACTGGGCCCCAAGTTGCCAGTAATACTGCGACTTTTTTGAACGTATGTCTCCTGACATGATTGCCATGCGATTCTGACGTGCGTGTAGCGGATTATCGCTGCGAGGAACCAGGGTCTCAGCCGCCCCGATGACCAAGCATTTTATGCCATTCTTCACGAGCTTGATACCCCAATTGCTGACTTAGAAGCCGTCCTTATTCCGTTGTTGGATTCTACTTTACCCGGTCTCCTTTCGCTTTTGACAAACTAAACGTCCACCTATTCTCCAAGGGGACATGCCGTCGGAACAAGTACCTAGACTCTAACTATGTTTTCACCCTCGCGTTGCAAATGCATACCTCTGATTCTTGCACACCTATCTAATTCTGTGTGATGACGCGGCTGTCGTTTTTCCCGATAACGTTAATGCCCTGTCGTGGTCCCGTGGCTCCTTGTCGACTCCATCCGTTGCCATCGATGGAGAATCTGTGCTTCGTATTACAGCATGAGTGTGAGAGATCTCCAGGCTTTACATTGCATAATGGGCGTGCACTGAACGTAAGGTCCTCGCTCACAGTACGAATTGATGATGGTGACGCTGTGTCAGTGTGAAACCACGTACCCGTTCGAGAACTGGGGGGAAGGGAAAATATGGGCAGTTTTCGCGGCCATAGTACGTGATTGTATCTATATCTATCTATAAACTTAGCGGACAACCGTGTCGCGTGACTGTGTGAATTTACAAACCCGACGCTTATTTCGGCTCCCTCGCCTGTCTTCCGAGGCGGCGGCAAATGCACGTGGGATCCCTTATACGGCTGCACAGCCACAACGCGCGTACAGAACGCAGCGCAGCTTGACATTCCTGCTGCCCAAGCACCGTGCCCTCTTGCTTTCTTTGTCCCCTCCTGCTATAACACAACTCTGCTGCACAAATACAATCAGATTGCTGTTTCTCTGCTATTTGGGTGAGTCTATGATGGAATATATGGTGATTTGCCAAGATCAGATAACAGATCAGGTAGAGTCTTTGTGTGTGTGGTCTTTTTTTGCCAACAGGTGCCCTGTGAAAGTGCCTCTCTTGGATTAGGCACTTGATCTTCTCTTTCCTCTGGTGTGTCAGCTCAAAAACCTGCTGTTTGAAAAGAAGTGCCTGGAATACCATCTGTTTGAGTTTGCAGTTGCCATTCTCATCCAGATTCAGTTCCTTCAATCAAGTCTCTACTACCCAGCTTCACAGATTCAACTCTGTGTGTCTGCTGGTTGCCATAGCCTACTCAGGCTGAGACCTCTGATAGCACTACAGGACAAAGACGTGGTTGCTTATAGAGAGCAATAGGTGTTCTACCTATTCCTCTTCTTGCAATTTGTCTTAGGCATCTTGCCTTCAGTCCTGTCATACTTTCAACCTGGTTGCGCCTAAGTAGACGTTGACGTGCCAGGCTAAGAGAAGGGATTTGTGTGCATCCTTGACTGCTTTTCTGAAGATCTTACATGTTCAAACTTCCCTGAACTCATCTACTGGACCTTTTTATTGAAGACTCTAGCCATGTCATCCCCTCCAACTTCTCCTCAGCATGCCTGGAATGCTGGTTGCCATGCTGAGCGTCAGCAGCGTGACCTTGGCTCACCACCTTCCTGCCGCCATCCACGCTCTCCTATACAAGTTCCTATTGATCCACTTCCTCCTGCTTTGATTGTGAGTTAATCTGTTCACATTTAAAGCTGTCTTTTTAAATGTATTCTAGGCTCATCCACCTGTACCTACTCACCAATATCCTGGTATACCACGCCATCAGATTGTACATCATGATATGCAATGCATGTACTAGAATAGAGCATATCATCCACCCCCTCCTATACCACCCCCATCTGAACCAGAGGCTCAACAGACATCTCCACACTTTCCACAGCCCAACTACCAACATCCTTCATATCAACCATTTGCCATTCAACCTCAAATTCCTCCTCGAGTTGATTATAATTCTCGCCTTTTGGAAGGGTTCACCCATACTCATGAGAGGCGACGTCAACAACGTAATCAATCTAATGCTCAGGCTGGCCCATCACATCCCTCACAAACAGTAATGAACTTTCCAAATGATTTGGAAAATCAAAGACTACTTCTTGCTCAACAAGAGAGAGAGATGCTTCAATTACAACAGCAGCAGTGGCAGGCACAAGAGCAACTACGTCTCATGCAGTTGCAACAAGAGCTACAGCAAAGACAGGAGATGGAGCGTCACAGAGCATTAGAGCTTCAACAGCAACAGCTACATCAGTTGCGTCAACAACAGCTAGAACATCAAAGACTTCATAAGGAGCAACAACAAGCTATACAGCTACAACAAGAGCAGTATGAACAACAAGAGCGCCTTGTTATTGAACAGGTGCAACATATATCCCAAGCATTGCTTTCACAAGCTTTTGAAGAATACAACCAAAATTCAGCAGAACAATATGAGCAAGATCAAGCAAGACATGCAGATGCTGATGAGCAGGTTCCTTCATCTTCACCCTTACCCACACTATCACCATCACCATCACCATCACCACCTCTACCTCTACCTTCATCTTCAAATTCAAATCCTAATCAAAATCTATCACCTCTTTCACCACTATCATCATCATTATCACCACCACCACCATTACCATTATCTAGACCCTCATCCTCATCCTCATCCCCACTTTCATCCCCACCCTCATCTCCTCCCCCCCCACCACCACTTAGACCACCATCACCATCCCCATCACCACCACCACCACCACCACATCAGATGCCTCCTGGCGGTCAACCATATAGAGAGCCAGTTCAACTTCACTCTCTTGGTCCTATGAATATTCAATGTCCGAACTGTCATGCTTTGCATTTTATTTGTGAAAAGCTATCCAACTCTAGCATTCGTAATCCTCGCTTTGGTGTTTGCTGTCTTCAAGGACAAGTTAATCTTCCTGCCATCCAACAGTGGCCACAAGTACTTCAGAACCTATTTGATGATCCTAGAGATCATAGAGAGTTCAAAATGCGGATTCGTCAATATAACTGTGCTCTTGCATTTACCTCAATGGGTGTTGATCTCAATAATCAAGATATTCAAGGATCTGGTCCTGAATCTTTTCGTGTCCATGGCAGTTTACACCATCTTATAGGCTCTCTTTTGCCACCTGAGGATGTTCAGCCTACCTATGCTCAGTTGTATATCTATGATCCTCAAGAGGCAACTAATAGACGTGCTCAACGTAATCCTCAGTTGGATGGTACCATTTTGCTGGACTTGCATCTAAAACTAATGGAGATCCATCCATATGCACCCTTATACAAGCAGGCCTATGAAATCATGCGGGTAAATAATTTCACTCATATTATACAACTCACACTAATATATATCATACAAAGGCCAAACCTCCAGAACAGCATACTGATATACATATGAGGATTTGTTTACAGCAGGGTGTTGATGAAAGAAGATACAATCTACCTACTGTAGATGAAATTGCTGCTATTGTTCCTGGCGATGGCTCAGAAAATGTCAAGGTGGATTGTGATATAATTCTGCGTCTTCAAGGTGGTGGTCTACGTCATATCAGCAATCTTCATCCTGCCTATCTTTCACTTCATTATGTTCTCTTTTTTCCACATGGTGAAGAAGGCTGGCATTTGGATATCCCTCTTCAAAACAGAAATGGAGCTCCACTTCGTTCCAAAAAAGTCACACAACTTCTATGGTATGCCTATAGATTGCATATACGTCCTGAGGAGATAGAACCTCCCAATCTTTTCAAAGGGGGAAGACTCTTACAACAGTTAGTCTGTGATGCCTGGGCTTCTATTGAGCAATGTGATCTCACTTGGACAGCCCACAATCAAAAAACACTTAGAGCAGAGCTCTATCAGGGTTTATGAGACCGTAGTGCTCAAGATGTTAACCAGGACTTGGCACAAGTGGGGCGTGTTATCCTCCCTTCCTCTCACAAGGGTGGTCCATGTTATATGCAACAGCTTCTTCAGGATTCCTTGGCAATTTGTTGTGAATATAGAAAGCCTGATTTGTTCTTGACAATGACTGCAAATAGTAGCTGGCCTGAAATCACTCAAAACCTATTTCCAGGTCAGTGTCTTTTTTGATATAAATTTAATAGTCATACACATGTCATACACATAGGTCAATCAACAGTAGATAGGCCTGATTTAGTATCAAGAGTCTTTCATGCAAAATAGCAAGCTTTACTTAAGAAAGTTTGTGATGGCTACTTTGGAGCTGTGGCTGGCTTTGTCTATACTATCGAATATCAAAAGCATGGACTTCCTCATATACATCTTTTGGTTTTCTTGGAGGAACAAGACAAGATTCATACTGTAGAGCAGATTGATGCTGTTATCTCTGCCCAAATTCCTGATCCTGCTATTCATCCCCAACTTCATTCTGCTGTCACAAGATATATGCTTCATGGACCCTGCTCTCCTCACTGGTGTATGGAACACAACATTTGCAAAAAACGCTTTCCCAAGTCATTTTCTACTCATACTATTATCAAGGAGGATGGTTATCCTGATTATGCTCGCCCTGACAATGGCAGGACTGTTCAAAAGGGTCAAGATACCTTTAATAACACCCATGTGGTCTCACACCCTAGACAGCTTCTGGTGCAATTTGACTGTCACATCAATCTGGAAATCTGTGGCTCTATTAAAGCTGTCAAATATGTTCATAAATATATCTACAAGGGTCCAGACCATGCTACCATTGAAACAGAAGGTCATGATGAGATACGTTCCTATCTTGACGCCAGATATATCTTCTCCAATCAAGCTTGCCACAACATCTTTGAATTTCCAATGCATATGGAATGGCCTGCAGTCTATTGTCTTCCAGTTCATCTTTCTGGTCAACAAAACATTGTGTTTCATATTGATGCTCAAATAGAAGAGGTGGTGAACAATCCCAAAGATACACAACTACTTGGATGGTTTAAGGCAAATGCTGATCCTGAGCTTATCACTGCTGGAGCACACAATTATCTCTATCAAGAGTTTCCAAAGGGTTTTGTTTGGAATAAGAGTACTGGTGTATGGAAAGTTCGCCAGAGATACAAGGCTATTGGGCGTATGTACACCATTCCACCATCTGCTGGAGAAACATTCTGTTACGATTCTTTCTTTTCTCTCTCTTCATGTACAATCTTCTCATCATACTTCCCAGTCCTTTCTTCTCTCGTCATCGTATATTACGACTCCCTCTCTTGAGGCTATCGACACTTTCTTCGGGCAATAACTCGGACCATTAATCCTCAGACTTATTCCTTCTTCTGAGCGATATCCAAGACTGATGTCTCGTCCTCTCACCTTTCCCTTTCCGATGACTTCCTAGTGTTGTCATTTCCTTTCCAAGGTAGATGACTCGACTCCGCAGTCTTTCCTTCTTTGTCTTGTCTTATCTTGCAATCTTATTGGACGATTAACTCCGCAGTCGTCTCTCTCACGACGGCAATGTTCCCCCTTATTCCATAGCATTCCATACTGTTCCATTCTCTCACGACTGGAACACTTATATACCAGATCGCCTGTATTATAGTTCCTCACTCTGAATCTACGATATTCGTCGTACTCATTCTCAGTCCTTGAGCGATTCTCGAGACCGTGTGCTCACTCGTCGTTGTCCTCTGTCCTCTGTCGTCGTTTCGCACTTAGCTTGCTAAGAAAGACGCTGTGGTACCTCTTCGTGAGCGTCCGCCTCTCTTTGGTTAAGTCGAACGCTCTCTTGAGTACGCCTAGCGTTACACATTCTATCTACGTCTTTTGCTTACTGAGGTTAAAGGTATGCATATGATCATATTCTATTACAAAAGAAATGCTTATTGTACAATGAATAGGTGCTACTTCCTATGAAGATCTTCGCACTGTCAATGGACACCTTCATGAATCTTTTAAAGAAGCTTGCCGTGCACTTGGTCTTTTGCAAGATGACAGAGAATGGCTGCAATGCCTTCAAGAGGCTGCTCATTTTAAAATGGGATATCAACTACGACATCTATTTGTCATCATTTTGATACACTGCTCTCCAGTTGATCCTCAGCATCTATGGGAAGATTCCAAAAACAATCTCTGTGATGATTTACGCCATCGTCTCATCCATGTTCTTCATATTCTTCACCCTACCCAAGAGCAGATCTATGACTATGGCTTATATCATATTGACAAGGATCTTAGAAGTCATGGAAAGAGATTAGAAGACTATCCAACCATGCCTAGACCACAAGAGCAATGGGAACTCCAAGAGGGGAATCAACTTATCCAAGAACAGCTGGCATACAATATAGAGGAACTACAGCAATTTGTTCAAACAGGCCTGCCTACCTTGAATCCTCAACAGACTGCACTATATCAGGCAGTTACAGACAGTGCCATTAACAACAGAGGCTCTATGTTTTTTCTTCATAGTGGTGGAGGTTGTGGAAAAACATATCTGGCCAAACTGATTGCTGCCTCTGTACGTGCACATGGAAAATTTGTCCTCTGTGTGGCATCCACTGGTCTTGCCTCCCTATTGCTTCCTGGTGGTCGTACTGCCCATTCACGCTTCAAAATTCCCATTCCATGCAATGAGACATCTACTTGCAAAATCAAAAAGAATGATGTCATTCATGAACTCTTAAAGTCAACAGATCTAATCATTTGGGATGAAGCTGCCTCTCAGAATCATCATACTGTGGAATGTGTGGACCGTTCTTTGCGTGACTTGATGGATGTGGATCAACCTTTTGGAGGGATCACTACTCTCTTTGGTGGAGACTTCAGACAGACTCTTCCTGTTGTTCCACATGGCTCAAGAGAACAGACTGTAGCTGCTGCTCTTACTCGCTCTCATCTTTGGGCAAGCATGGCTGTCCATTATCTTCATCAAAACATGCGACTTGGCCAAGATCCAGAGTCAACACAATGGGCTGAACAACTCCTTCATATTGGAGTAACTGATGGGGAAATAATTCTTCCTAATCATATGAAATGTGGTGATGACATACCATCTCTCATCAATGCCATCTACTCCCAGCTCCTTGCAGGTCAACATCTATCTGACCAATATTTCCTGGATTGTACTATTCTTACCCCAAGAAATGCTCAAGTCCATGAAATCAATGCCACTATTCTTAACTCAGTCAGACCTCAGGAGAAATTTACATATCTTAGTGCAGACTCTGTGACTGAAAGAGAATATGATTATGTCCAGACTGAAGTCCTACACACATTAAACCCCTCTGGATTTCCTCTTCATGTCTTAGAGCTCAAGAATGGTGCTCCTCTGATGTTGTTGTGCAATCTGGATCCTGTCCATGGTCTATACAATGGTACCCGATTGAGGCTTCTCAGATCTACTAGAAGAGTCCTTGAGTGTCGTGTCTTGACTGAGGATGGCAATGAGGATAACAATGATGTTGTCTTAATTCCAAGGATAGCTCTCAACAGTGGCTTAGAAGACTCTCCTGTTCCCTTTACCCGATTGCAGTTTCCTGTTCGCTTAGCCTATGCCATGACCATCAACAAGGCACAAGGACAAACTGTAAAACATGTTGGACTAAACTTGAGTTCATCTGTGTTTTCTCATGGACAACTTTATGTGGCACTTTCAAGATGTACTCATCCTAGAAATATCAAAGTCCTATTTCCTGAGGATCAAGAAGATACCAAGGTGGCCAATGTAGTTTGGAATGAAGTATATAGAAATCTTCAAATTTGATTGTACCAATGCAATTCAACATTGAGTAATGAGTAGTAACACTAAGAAAT
>JBBPUG010001194.1:0-11476 GCA_038094535.1 Tubosaeta aff. alveolata
CCTCGACAGTATGTCCTCGTGCGGCGTTAACTCGTAGCCTCACTTGCGAGTTTGGTGGGATAGTGACGCGGGTCAGAAAAGCTAGGACCGTCGACAATGGGATTTCGAGAAAGAGGCGGGAAAGTGATGGCAAAGTGATGTTCTGCTGAAGGTCGGATGTATCCTTAGTGTCACTGTCAACAGCACTCTCCAGGGAGTCATGGACGCTGAGTTGTTCCAGAAGCTTCATGCTGCTAAGGGCCGCCAGGAACTCAGTTTGGGATCGCGTGGAATCTTCTGCAAGGTTAAATTTGTTAACCCTGCCACGTTGAGCGATTCCCAGTGTATATTCGCCTGTGATAGCTCCAACACACGAAGAGGACAGCAGCTTCCATCTGAGAAAAAAATGGGTGGATCCGGAGACGTGTTGAGGAGCCGCTGGATGTTGAGGATCTGCAATCGCGCTGGGGTGAACGAGATGTTTTCGGGCATGGCCCATTCTTGTATAGCCAGCCGTAGTTCTTGAATTCGACTGCCTTGTTCGAACACCTTCGCGAGAAGCTTGTGCCACCAAGAAAGGGGCACCCGGTAATCGTGTCGGAGCCGTATCTTCAAGGGTGCTTTCCTTGACCTGAGCAGTAATTCCTCCGTCCAACGCGGAGATACCGTGAAGTGGTACGACCAGAGGCTCGGGAAATTCAGCGAGACTTGGCGCCAACGTCGGCAAACGTAGGAAACGTTCACCCAATGGGGGACGCGGTATTTGATGATGTGGGTTACTGCCATGTCCTCGTGAAAATCATGGGTCACATGGAACTCTCGTGCGCCACGAATGAATATGTCTTCAAGGATGTCGGTTGGGATGGATTGGATTGGGGGAACTTTGGTTAGCAGTCCTATGGGGCGCTCTGGGTATGCTCGGGTGAAGTTCTGCATCCTTCACTATAGAGCAGGGGGAATTATTCTGTTAGGAATCGAAAGAGACTCCTAGGCAGGGATTGGGGGGCTTACAAGTGAAGTATTTTGCCTCTGTGGTGGCAGCGCTGCGTGTCCTCGTCAGATCTATATGCGGCACGCTTTGACCAACCAAGGAAATTGGGTCAAGTTCTATTGTTCTGAGTGCTTTGACGAAGTGGGGCTGTGCACCAGTGGAGTCCGACGTCGGCCAGAGTTATGTAAAGCTGGTCAAGGATGTTTGTATTCGCCACACCACATCAACATCAACACCATGGGTAGTAAATGCTCCGCTCAGCAGTGACTAGGTCACTGCAAAAGTAGTGACGCTGCTACTGCTAAATAGTGATACGCGCTTTTACGCAGTGACAAAACCTGTCACTGATTGCCACTTTTCGCTACTGCAAACAAGTGACACAATCACCACCTTTTCAGTGACTCAGTACTGTGGACCTGATTCACCCAGACCATTGTTTCTACACACCCATCGTACATACAAACAGGTAGCATTGAACGAGTAAATGACAAGGGCTGATCTAGTTGATGATGGACGGCGGAATGAATATGTCAACGCACCACCCATCCCCTGCCCTCGCCTCGCCTCCTCGTCGTCCTCGTGGTGATAGGCGCGCCATTGTGCCGCTTGCCCCCTCGTTGTCGGCGCGATGCGCTGTTGCGCCCCCCTGCCTTCTTGTCGTCTTCGCTGAGGTGGGCGCCATTGCGGCTTCTTTGCGGTGGTAGGTGCACCTCCTCGCTCCCGCTGCTCTCTTCATGTGATGGTGGGCATCCTGCCCTCGCCTTCGTCGTCGTGGTGGTGGTGGGTGGGCCGCCGTGTCTCCTCGTCTCCTCGCCGTCATCTTCAATGGTAGGTGCACTTGCGGCGGGCGTACCGTTGCGCTCCCTAGCCTTGCCACCAGCATTTGGCGGATAGATGGATACACCTCACCCGCTGTTTTCGTCGTGGTGCTAGGTGCGCCACCCTTGCCGTCTTTGTGGTGGTGGTGGAGGCGGTAGTGGGGAGGGCGTCGTCGTTACCGTGAAGGTGGGGATTACGCCATGGCGCAGCCCTCGCTGCTACATTGCCGCGGAAAAATGGCGGTGGTGCACTAGCTACGCGTCCTGCGGTGTGGAGTGCACCATTGCGCTGCCCTCGCCGTCATCGGCATTGCGTGGTGGCGCCCTCCCCGTCCTCCTCGTGGTGGTCATGGCTAGCAGCCATTGTGCCAGCTCGCCGTTGTCAGGGTGGTGGTGGATGTGATAGTGTGGTCCCCACCGGCCTTCTATGGCATGGCGCCAAGGCTGGGTACGAGCAGGTAGCATATATGCACTTGACTCTGATGACTTACTTTGAGTATGACTTTCTCAACTAACCTCCTCACCACTCTCAACCAACACCTCTGCCTCCATTCTGTCCGTACTGTTAGACAAAATGCATCATCTGTCAAGGTTGCACCCACAATCTGCCCTATCACTAATGGACGAGACCGCTCTTGAGGAAGCAGCAACATACCACTCAGCTCAGAATGGTGTTGGAGGACATTCAAAGAGGTTCATCTTGGTGAGGATGAGCAGAGAAGGCCTTGGGAAAGCGCTTTTTGCAAACATTGTTCTCTATGCATCTATGAGGAGAGCAAGGTCCATGCAGCATATATTTTGTAACAGCAGAATGAAGTTGAGGATGGATAGCAGGATTTGGAATTTGAGCAGAGATAATGGCATCAATTTGCTCAACAGTACGAATCTTGTCTTGCTG
Organism: Tubosaeta aff. alveolata; assembly: GCA_038094535.1. Classification (NCBI taxonomy): domain Eukaryota; kingdom Fungi; phylum Basidiomycota; class Agaricomycetes; order Boletales; family Boletaceae; genus Tubosaeta; species Tubosaeta aff. alveolata. The sequence goes on from JBBPUG010001194.1 coordinate 2,687, forward strand.
CTCTGGGAAAACCAAAAGATGCATATGAGGCAGACCATGCTTCTGATATATTCAATGGTGTAGACAAAGCCAGCCACAGCTCCAAAGTAGCCATCACGAATCTTCTTGAGCAATGCTTGTTGTTTGGCATGAAAACCCTAGACACAAAGTCAGGCCTATCCACAGTTGATTGACCTATATGAATCAAACTCATATTCAAATGAAAGAGATACTGACCTGGAAGTAAATTTTCTGTGATTTCTCGCCAGCTTCCATTGGCTGTCATGGTCCAAAACAGATCAGGTTTCTTGTATTCACGACAAATGGCCAAGGAATCCTGAAGAAGTTGTTGAATATAGCAAGGACCACTCTTATGAGAGGAAGTCAGAATGACACGTCCAACTTGTGCCAAGTTCTGACCAATATCTTGAGCCCTATGATCCTGTAAACCTTGATATAGATCTGCTCTGAGTTTTTTTTTTTTGATTGTGGAATGCCCAAGTGAGGGATCCTTGCTCAATAGAAGCCCAATCATCACAGACCAACTGTTGGAGAAGTCTACCACCCTTGAAGAGATTGGGAGGTTCAATCTCTGGAGGTCGCACATGTAGTCTATAGGCATACCACAGAAGCTGAGTCACTTTTTAGAGCAAAGTGGAGCACCATCCCTATTTTGAAGAGGAATATCCAAATTCCAGCCTTCTTCAACATGTGGAAAGAGAAGAACATAGTGGAGTGGCAGATAGGCAGCATGAAAATTGCTGATACAACGTAAACCTCCACCCTGAAGATGCAAGATGATATCCAGATCCACTCTAACATTCTCTCAGCCATTACCAGGAATAATGGCAGCAATTTCATCAACAGTTGGCAAATTATATCTTCTGGCATCAGCCCCTTGTTGACAATGAAGCCTCATGTGTACATCTGTGTGCTGTTCAGGAGGTTTAGCCTTTAACAAATAGAATCATTTTAGTACACATATGATGGGATGACTCAAGCAAGATTACTTACCCTCATGATTTCATAGGCTTGTTTATGTAAGGATGACACTCCCTTAGCATAAGATGAAGGTCTAGCAGAATAGTGTGATCTAACTGAGGATTGTTTTGAGCACGTCTATCAGTTGCCTCCTGTGGACCATAGATGTATAGCTGGGCATAAATGGCCTGGTGGCCTTCAGGTGGCAAAAGAGTTCCTATGAGATGATGGAGAGAACCATGGATACGAAAGATTCAGGACCAGATCCCTCAATGGTTCGGTCATTGACATCAACACCTATAAAGGTAAATGCCAGAGTACAATTATATTGACAAATCCTTTTTTCGAACTCTCTACGATCTCTAGGATCATCAAATAGTTCCTGAAGTATATGTGACCATGGTTGGATAGGAGGAAGGGCTACTTGACCCTGAAGACAGCACATGCCAAAGCAGGGATTACGAACACTGGAGTTAGACAGTTTCTCTGAAATAAAATGCAAGGCATGACACTTAGAACATTGAATGTTCATAGGGCCAAGGTAGTGTGGTTGTACAGGCTCTGTATATGGCATGCCACCAGGAGGCATTTGAATTGGCAGTGGTGGCAGTGGTGATGGTGATGGTGATGGATTTGGACCAGGTGAAGAAGGAGGTGATGGTGGTGGTGATGGTGGTGGCAAAGGAAAAGAAGGTGCTGGAGTTAGGGCTGGGGCTGAAGAAGGTGGTGATAGTGATGATGACAGGGGTAAAGGAACAGAAGGAACTGGAGGTGGTGAAGGTGGTGGTGATGAAAGAGGAGAAGAGTCATCATCAAGATTCCTAGGCTGTTGTGACTGTTTTCTCTGCCAATCCTGCTCATAGTGCTTTGCTAATTGCTCATTATAGTCATCATCAGCCTGAGAGCACAGAGCTATAGAGAGGTGTTGTGCATATAACACTGCATTGCATTCCTGCTCCAGATATTCTTCTAATGCTTTTTGCTGTTGCTCGAATTCCAATTGATCCTGAATCTCCTGCTGAAGCGACTGCAATTGTTGCTGCTCTAACCTCTGATTTTCTATCTTTTGCTGCAGAAAAGCATCCCTTTGTTGTAACTCCATTTGTCTCCTATGCTCCAGTTGTTGCTGAAGCAAAGCTTGGGTATATTAAGTGAGGTTAACTTGAATTGGAATGTGGAGTTTTTTTTTGGACAAGTGATTAATATTATGTAGCAACTGACATAGTCTAGTCCTACATAATACACCACAGTCACCTGCAGTACATGGGAAAATGAATTCCCCAATCCAACAGAAAAGCTCCATAGCCTACCTGGTATCCCCTGTCTAATCAGGGGGCCTTGGTAGTTTTATATCCATTAAAACCTCTAAGTCTTCTACCAAATTTGGAGGTAAGGACATCTGCTCACTCAACAGGGGTTACCAGGTATGTTTCACTTTGTTGGTTTGGTTCAACCTTTGATTTGATCTTTCCATGCAGCTGTCGTCATTTAGTTGGGATTGGATCTTTCAGCCAGCATGATTTGATGTTGCAAGGTCGATAGGTTTGCTTGCCAATTACTCATTCGCATCATAAGGTCCAGATAAGGTGGGCTGATTCCTGATATGAGGATTTTGGGGGGCTGGATAGTGTCTTTTTAGCGTGCTGTTGCACATTGACCATCCATTTGTTTAGATAGGAGCCACAGCCGAGAAATAGTCATGAAGTTGGTAGTTACCAGGGAGCTGTAGATTTTTTATTTTCCTCCCCCTTCAAACTGATCACACTCAGATAACATCTTCCACAAAGCAGTTTCACAAGCTACCTTCTGGCAAGAAGCTTCAAGGTTTGATCCGTTTATCTTCGAATTCATACGCCGAACACTGGTAAGGACATGTGATATGGCATCATAGAAGCTATCTGAGTAGGAAGAATAAACTGTAAGTATGACCATTGGGGATCCACAATGATTGAACATTGAGAGTTACTCTATACATGTATGTTAAGACAAGGCAAATCAAAATGACCACAAAATACCTCTCAGGCATTGAATATGACCCTATGGGTAGGTTCCTATACAATATCCACACATACTGAAAAGTGTTAGACAATTATTTGACACCTGTTCAATAGTGCTTGATGACTATTTGATGATGTTCAGCAGTGTTTGACAACCATCTACTGAGGTTTAAAACTTTCTGATCATGAAAGATGCAAACTTTAAATTGTATAGTAATATCTCTGTGATGCATATACACTACTTATCCTGCTACTCACTACTACTTTCATGAGTACTTCTGTGAGCCAGGTGGAATATCTACAGACATGCTTCTGCAGAGCTCTCTGCTTCAGATAAGTTAGTCCACCATTTAGTGCAGAGAAACCATGTGCATTACCCCTGGTCAATGTTGATCTTCACTCAAACTCTGCTTGTGAGCCAACATTCTCTCCTTCTGATCTGTCCTCTTTTGAAAACATTTATATCAGCATCATTTAGCATGAAGGTAACATGTATTTACCACTGATTGTTATTGAAGAGTCAGTTATGTCATCCTCTATAATGTTTCCTTTGGCACCAAATCCCCTTTTTTTTTGGATGCTGACTATGTCGAAGCCATCAGCAGCATCTAGCTCACCAATCTCTATGCGATGCTGTTTAATTTGGTGCATAACCATGATGACTATAGGTTTATGAGCATGTGTTATAGTGTGATGTGAATTATTGATGTACATACTCCACCCAAATTCCATTCTTCTTGTGTAGTGTTTGACCACAAGCTCCCACATTTTCATGATATCCTCAGTTGGTACATGGTCCACATCATAGCCATATAGTTGACCAGAATACATAGGATGGATTCTATTTTCCTTGACAAAGTTGTCCCAATCTGGTTGTATCTTGAGATATAAAAATGTTAAACTTGACTTTCACTTACCACAATGATCTAATCTAATACGCTCCAAGTTCATGTTGAAAAGCGACCGAAAATTGCCCACAATTTCTGGATCATGGCGACCAAGCATGAACTCGGTCACAAGGAATTCGTCCAAGTTTCGGAGATTTATGTTCTTCAGCTCCGCTGGTGTGCGGCGAAGGCAAGGACGAATGGTGCCTTCAATCACATTATCCAAGTGGACGACATTCCTGAGCAGCGTCAGGAGGAATTCTTGCACCTCCCTTGACTTGCTATCTCTTTTGGCGAGATAGAGCCGTATGAGGAGATAGTATCTCCATAGAACTGAGCGAAAGTGGTCGATGTACTGCAACGGGAGATATACTCGATGGCCGGTAATGTTGTCGTAGAGGTTGTGCTCCTTCACTTCGAAGGCGTTTTCGCCGTCCTCGCCAACAATCTCGTGTATGCTGTACCTCACCTGCAGAATGTAGTCGATTTGTCGGTCGCTAGGCAAATCGGATTGCCAGTAATAGTCAGACATGGTATTTGGGTGGTCGGTGGTTAAGGTGGGTGATGGTAGCGTGGGCGGTCTGAGATCTGTAGTGGTTTGACAACCCTTTATATACCAATTACGTTGAAACCCAAATTACCATAAGCGTGCAAAATCAATGACATGAAATGCCAAAAAAAGATTTAATGTTCATTGATGTTCATAAATGGAAAAGTCTACTGATAGTCTGAAAATGGTAATGATGGAGTTTGTGATTATATTGTAGTTTGTTTGCACACATTGACAAAACGTGGCAACTGCGACACTTTGAGAACTCTAAACTCTCGCCATCCAACGATATCAAATCCAGGATTGGTCTCATAATAGTTACTATTTTATGTTCGACTAGTTCAATATGTGTTTGACATGTTCGACCGTGCTACCATTGTTCGATATTGTCCACTGTGAACAATGCTGTATTCGACACATTCGACCATTGCGACCATTGTTCGATATTGTCCACTGTGATAGATGCTGTGTTTGACACAAGTTCGGAATGTATTCGACATGTGTTCGACATGTCGACCATTTATTGTCCACTTTGACCAATGCTATATTCGACATGTTCGACCATTGCGATAATTGTGCGCACTGTGACCAATACCGTGTTCAACATGTGTTCGATCCACACTACCGGTAGAGTGTGTGCACGCTTAACCATTGTTATCACGTGATCTATTCAACTACCTTAGAACACTGCGGGCGGATTATCGTGGGGAACGGTGGCATTAGCAGAACATGTGGAAGTCAATGTCGGAATAGGTACAGACAAGGTGCGTTGTGCAAGGCCTGGTGAAATTCAAAGGTTACTCACACTATGAGTATTGCACAAATCAGCTTTACTTTTGACTCTTAGAAGGCCAGTTTTCATGGATCATATTTTAAAAATGCCACCCATTTACAAAGGTCATTAATAATTTCTTAGTCAAATATAGTGTTTGGTCATGTTATGCAATGCAAAAGCACGCAGCGCAAATTCAAAGTGTGCTCTCAGAGCATTAACATTGTTCATGAATAAATTGACCTACGAAAAGTTAACAAAAAGTGGCATAGAGCTCAAAGTGTAAGTATAAAAAGTAGAGCTGATTTGCACAATACTCGTGGTGCGAGTAACCTTTGAATTTCACAACGCACCTTGTCTGTACCTATTCCGACATTGACTTCCACATGTTTCGCTGATGCCACTGTTCCCCACGGTAATCCGCCCGCGGTGCAAGGCGGCACAACACGAGCTCGGCTAATATCATGTCTCGCGTAAGTCACCTCCAGAAACAGAGCTCTCCCGACCATGATTTCATGTTTGTCCTATTTTATAGACAGACAAAGGAAAGAGGAAGGCGGAGGTTCCACAGGGCCATGAAATTTTAGACGACCCAATGAATAGTGGGTGGATCGGTGGCAAGAGCTCGCGCAAAGCCAAACGGAGAAAACGTCAGCCTCTTGTTTCTTGCTTGTGAGTGTCGAAGGGATTGAACTGAACCATAGTTTCACCTATCGTATCTCTCCTTGACGAGATATCATGTCCTGCCAGTACCCAAGAGCTGGAGTGGAAAAATCTCGGGGTTATCGCTCAAGTCCCCTGGTTCAGCCAAGATATTCGATTTCCCTTCAACCTGTACATCACTGAACGATCATACCTCAAGGATTGCACAATGGTTGAAGCAATGGCGAAGGCGCCTAGAGCACAGAACCGTTCTTACGAAGAAGGGTCTACGATGCTGGTGGAACTCAAGTACGATCCGGAGGAATTGGGAGGGTTGACACGATTATCAAGAGCGATCGAAAATGCGATTTCGAATGGGTCTGCGGTTGTAGTACGGGGCTGGGAACCCACACCCACCCTCTCAGTCACAATGGAGGATATACGGATGTATCGCCCGACCGTGACACAAGAGGTGATAGTTCAAGGTGCGTATTTAATATTAACATGTGGATCTCTACATATGACTAACTGTCTTCCAGATGCTTTGATTCGTGTTCAATTGACAGAAGGCGAGGAGGATGAAGATGCAGAGGGTGAAGACGACGAGGAATATGTGAATTTACACCAAGGTGATGACACCGACGAAGACGAAGATGCACCAGTAATCCACCAGAAGATGACTCTACAAAAATTCATAGTCTTCGAAACATAAAAAGAAGTGCATGAATCTCTTGGACCTCCCAAATTACCAGCCTAAGGTTCCTCTGTTTCTGAGGTGAGTATTTTCATGTGATGATCTGACGCTTTTTCAGACCACTCTCCGACAATATCAACGCAAGATCCACTAAAATGAACGACTGTTACTTGCCCGAAGAAATGCAACCTTCGTCGAAGCCTTTGTACGGCGTTCAAACCGTATCTGGTGACTCAGAGAAGACCAGGGGGTAGGACCTCATAACCCGTGGAGGTTTCCTCACGTATCCACACCACGACGCGAAGGGTTTCTCTATGCGTTCTGCCGAACGCCTGGAAGGCAGATCTGGGGCTATGTCAACCTCGCAAGCAAGGGGATGAAGGCAGGTGAAGAATTATTTCTGGCGTACGACGAAATGCGGAATGTACGGCCAGGAGACATTAAGATGGGGACAATCGTGCTCTCACGAGGTGATACCCTGTGAGTAGCTCCCTTTCTCTCAAGAATCCACTGAGAAACGTTTTTGAGCCAGGATTCAGCCTCCAGGCATAAACCACCTGGTTATACGCCACAGAACACGCTGATGTCTGGTGGACATTTCATGGATCGACGCGATCCACATTGAGATACTCGGATAGAGAGAGGCGGCAGGCAGGCTGGTAGCAGCGTTGAAAAAAGAACTCAAGATCAACAATGCATCGAAAGAGCTAGCTAATGGAGCGTGGTGGGATTCACGAAAGCGATGCGAAATAGGTATGGCATTGGAATCGTTGTGTGATTTAGTTACTTGATGTAAATACATCATTGCGTGCTGAATACTTGTAAAACTAGTGGATTTTGTGATTTAGAGTGCTAATATTATAAGAGGAGGTAAGAGCGTCGAACCCTTGTCAAACACACGTCGAATATATGTGAAGTGCTCGCGAGACAAGGGATCTCGGAGCCAAGCCCTCAATCTGTAAATTTTGCAGGATGGATATAGGACTTCTGATAGATCCTACGGGCTTGACATCACCGGAATACTTTGTGAACGAAGTAGAACGGTCTCAGACAATGAGTCCGTGGCTATACTATCAAGTGAATACCATGGTAAACCTCGCGGATACCTTTGCGATGGTTTTCCAGCGCTGGCTCATGGACATTCGAAACCCATACACTCTGTAGTAGTCACTAGTAGCTTTCTATGGAATACTTTTGATATGTTTCACACCTGTTTGACAGTGTTCGACTACCTGTTTGATAGTGTTCGACCACGTTCTATGTGTATTCGACTATGTTCGAAAGGTGTTCGACCATGTTCGACATGTGTTCGAGCACGTTCGATCATGTTCGATATGTATTCGACTATACTGGATAGGTGTTCGACCATGCTAGACGTGTTTGTTTGACCACGCTTGACATGTGTTCGACCATGTTCGACAGTGTTTGGCAATTTTTGACACCCATCCGACCAAGGCTGCAGCCTTCGTATGATCAGAATCTATTTCAATGGAACTGCACAGCTATATCTGTCAAAAGGAAATATTAAGTAGGACATATGTGAAGCCAGCAGGTCTCATTTATTGATTGATATACCCTTTGGTTCCACACCTGATCGACAGTGTTCAAAAATGTTCGACAGAGTTTGACAATGTTTGACACCCATCCAACCAGAGTTGCATCCGGGTTGAAGCCACCATGTGATCAAAAAAGAAAAGGTATGTGCATCAAAAGCCATTAAGACGGACATGTGTGAAACCCGTACCCTCGTCCTCACCATCGTCGTCGTGTGCACTGGTAGCGGGTGCGCCACTGCGCCCCCTCAGCCTCGTCCTGATGGGGTAGGCGCCGTGTTGTCGTCAGCGCAATGATGGTGGGTGCGCAGTTTTGCATACCCTTGCCCACTTGTCCTTGACGTCATCTCTGTGTGCATGTGGTGGCGGTTGTGGATGCACCTCGACCTGGTGAGGCAGGCGCACTGTTGTCAGCGTCGGCGCAGGTGCTGCACTTAGTGAGAGTCTACGGCGCGCGAGGAACGAGCACAGCCGTAGAACCAAGTCCTCGGACAAGCGCAGGCGAAGCGGCATTCTCCGGCGCCTTGTTGTCTCGCGCCGCGCCATGCTCGTCTTGCCTGGCTCAGTCCTCGCCGCTCTTCATCGCACCCATCCACCACTCCCAGGTATCAAACTACATTTTCGGCGTCTCGCAGCCATCTCTCGCTGGGATCCCGAGCACGTCAGCTCATGGGCCGAGAATTCTGCGAGGTGTTCCCACCCACCCTCGCAGCTCACGCCCAGCCCTCTGCTGTT
>JBBPUG010001195.1:0-11474 GCA_038094535.1 Tubosaeta aff. alveolata
AGATAACCGTAGCCCAGAATCTGACCACAGCCTGGCGGTAACTACATTCTGACTATGGAATGGCCGGAAGGCTACTAAATTGGGTGATTTGAATTTGAGAGGAACAGCAGATCTCAGCAGAAAAATGCTGAACACGGACGTGGACGAGAGAAACGAATTATAACGTAGCAGCAAGCCTCCAGAGCAACTGGTAGAAGCATGATGGCGTCTTCATGATAATTTATAACTGAGACGCAGGCTGGCACGGGACGGAAACAAATCTTGTCCGGTCCCGGTCTGTGCGTCTTGGCTTTCATTTTCAATCAAGGACAGCGGCACATGGACACGGAAATCACTAACTGTATGCATGACGACGAGCGTCCGAGCGCTGAGCACTGAGCATGTACACTGGATGACATCGACACTTGCTGTATGTTCCCGAAGGGCATGCTGTTTTGGTCATTACTGCTCCAAGCCTGAAAACAAGTCAGCTATTCCTCTCTGGATTATGCATCTTGCGGTGGCTTCGATAGCGACCATCGATGCACGTATCAAAATGGGTGTTGGCGTAGCAGACACTTGGACAGCGACAATTTGGCAAACTGTGCGAAATAGGGGTCATGTATGTGCTATCAGAGGCAATGAACGTCTGGAAGTAAGGTTGAAGATGGATGATTGAAGGTGATGACATTGTTGTACTCTCAGAGACAGAGGGAGGCTATCCGTCAAGTCGGGCGTGCAATGGATGCGAATCAATTCAGGAACGTAGCTGCAACATATCATTTTCCGAAAGCTTCGTTTTTATTCCTTCAATTACATCCAAAAAAGCAAAAGTGTACGGGATAGGATCCCTCGGGTAAGGTATATTGTTCTGGTCTATTATCAAAGAACACAGTCCTTCGATTCCCAATAATCAACCAACGAAAGATCATGAGGTAGGAATCATCGGAAGTGGCTCGCTCCATTGATAAGAAGGCGTAGGGAAAGGGGCACGAAAGCGAAGTTGAGGCTGCCAACTCCCTTTTGACACGTGATGGAGGGACACCAGGATGAGATCTTCCACCTTGATATGCCGTGGTCCAACTCTCCACCTTCCATCGGAATCGGCTTCCATTGGTTTGTCTTGCACGTGCTAAGACAGGTGTCAACGAAAATCAGGATGCACGACCGTTGAATTTCACTGACCTCTGCGAAACGTCGAATGCAAGTGGCAATATTTTTAGCAAGTTTAGCTCTAGTAATAGGCCCTTTTGGATTCTTGAAGTCCATGGTCGGGATCTGTTTCGACCATGGGGCGTAACCAGGCCACTGAAGAATCATGTTAATGAGATGATGTTGTGTCTCTATAAACGACGCGCCTGGAGACGGATCGACACGGAGGGTCCGCAGCCCACAAACATACGATCATCTTTGTCTTTCAGGTGTCTAAGTCTTTGTTTGAGGGCATCGTCGAGGGATACGCCCAACTCGGACGTATCATCCGATTGAAAGAAGAGCGTTTCGTGCAATTCCACGTCCCGAATGTACCGTTTCCGATCGGCTTCGGTGTACGGTTGATAAACCGTCTGAGGGACGAAGTCATTCGTCCCGCATTGTTCGATTACCCTCTTCCATTCAAGGATGTGAGGCAACGGCACCTGTGTTGCTACGTCCTTAACACCAGAATTAATTGTCACCCATCGCATCACGAAGGGAAAAAAGTTACAGATTCCGTGGATACGAGGGGAATGGGGAATTCGAACGTATTATCTCCCCTGAACTCTGGGGGATAGTGTGGCGACGCAGACGCTGCGATAGGTGATATCGCCTCAAAATCCTGCAAGCAAGAAATTTCAGGACGAAAAATCCCAAGTATCGCGTGAACACACCATAAGCATTGCTCTTCCTTCTCCTGGAGCCGAATGAGGAGAGGGAATATGGACGGACGGCTGCAAACCGCTGTATAACTGAACGGGGGGCGACGCCAGTGCCCTGGAAAGAGAACTGCTCGATGCTGTAGAGTTGTCTGAGTCATTTACTTGATAATGATTCAGCTGTGTGTCGATATAAAGGTGTTGGGTTAGTTGCTGCCGTGGGTTAGTTGGCATATCTCCCGAGGCGTAATGCTCATAAGAAAAGTCGCCAAACGGACAATCGGTGCCCATCTGCAAGACTGAGTGATCGCTATTCCTGAAAGTTCTAAGTACTCACAGTGGGTGTAAGGAAACCATTCTTTGCGAAACCAGCCGCGAGGGGAGTGTTGTCGTAGTCAATGCCGCCAGACTGTGTGTGGTGATCATTGCCACCAATGGGGTTGTAAAAACTAGGGTGTGGATCTGACCAGTGGTCCAGGTACCCATTCATGACGGTCAATCGATAGCAATGCCAATGCATCGCAGTGGGGTACGGCTTTATATACGAAAACGCCAGCCCAGATGTCGACGGATGACCGGATATACAGCATGTTGCTGTGACGCAACGAATCACGGCGCGTTTCGAAATACCTCGCGGATTGGACGCGCAAAAGCCCAAGGGTTGCCAGCCCCGGGAGTGAGTTACGGCAGCTTATATCTGCCACTTGCCAACTACTAGTATTGCGACTCTGAGGTTCCGGGTGGTCGTGCAGAGGAAGAACTTGCCTAGAGGGGGGTTCTAAATCGTCATTCTAGAATTTGGACAGCCATCCCGCTGGGGAGCAACAGCCGCCGGTCCTTAAGTGGAATCTCGAGAGCTTGCGCAGTCACTCATGAGTGAATGAGTTCTAGAATGAAAGACTGACCGAATGTACCAGTTAATGGAACGTCCACAACCTGTTACTTACAACAGTTCGGTGTATGTTGGTTGTGGTTACTACCAAATTTGGGTGTCGAGCGGGATTAGTCTCTTTCAAGTCTCCCAGTCATGTCCTCGTTGGCAGGTGCACTGGAGGAACCCGTACGCTACAACCGGAACTACGCTTCCGCACTGCCATCCATCCCCGGCCAAGATGTCGACATGGAAATGCCTGGGAATGACCCAGAGGTCAAGGTGGAACAGAACACCGTGTTTGGGGCCATCCTCCACCAGGACGAGGCCATGGACGACCTTTTTGGACACGACGCAGAAGGGGAGGAATCCAAACAGGTCAAATCTGAAACGTGCGCCTCCATATTCCCTCGCGATACGATTCCTTGTATTCATAGTGCGCGCATACAGTAGCCTGGCCGCTACCCCCATAGGATCTGGGTACGAGTCTGATGACCTTTCGCAATCGGAAAAAGACCGCCGAAGGGCGTTGGAATACTTGGAGGATGAAGAACCAGCCGCCATGGCAGAACAAATTCAGGAAGCTCAGGTCTCGATACCAAACATTCCGATCCCCAGGACCTCTGATGGTGATGTAAAGCACATTGCTCATGGTCAAATAACACAATCTCATCCCTTCTCTAGCATTGGGTGATTCGTGTTCCCAACTTCGTTAAAGTCGACTCGAAACCATTTCATCCTGATACTTACGTGGGTCCAGAGCACGACGACGAAGACTCCCACCAAAACGAGAGCGTTCGCGAGAAAAGCATGTCTATAAAATTAAAAGTAGAAAATACCGTGCGATGGAGGTGGATCAAGGACGAATATGGCCAGGATGTGAGTGCTTGCCTATCTTCACTAGCACCTTCTTGACGTGTGATGCAGAGGCGCCAATCAAACAGCCGGATCGTTCGTTGGTCTGATGGTTCCTTGAGTCTTCGGCTGGGTAAAGAACTCTTTGACATCAACAAGACCATCGATACATCTGGCGGTGTTGTCCGTCAGTCTCTCGGAGGTTCACAGTCAACTTCTCAGAGTACCCCCTCCGCGTCTCAGCCAACCAGTTCGAAACCTCAAGGATTGACGTATCTCGTCGCACAACATAAGAGGTCAGAGGTCCTCCAGGCAGAGGCTGTCGTCACCGGTTACATGACCCTGCGACCAACCGGTATGCAATCAGAAACTCATCGTATGCTGGTCCGCGCTGTTGGTCAAAAGCATAGTAAGGTTGCGCGCTTGCGCATGGCCCCCGAACCCACCATGGACCCTGAACGAGAGAAAATGGAGCTACTCAGGCTTTCGGCCAGGAAGTCTAGAAAGAAAGCAGATGATGCAGGGTTGGGAACGCGCGGAAAACGGACCCCCGGACAAAGGAAACGTGCAGGTCATGACGTTTGGACGGACGACGAAGAGCCCGAGTACGAAGGTACCGAGGATGAAGATGACGCGCGTGCTGCTAAACGAAAGACAGAGGCACGCAAGGGCGGGGACTATCAGGAAGATGATTTCGTTGTTGCAGATGAATCGGACGAAGACGGTGGGTTTGGGGAAAGCGCAGGTAAAAAACGGCGTCGTGAAGAAGAGGAAGATCCTCTAGATCGTTTGGACGCAAAGATCGACCAACAACAGCAAGAGGAACGGAAAAGGCAAATTTACGACTCCGTTGGCGGAGAGGACAACGATATGGATGTGGAGAGTGAGGAGGAGGAGGAGGAACATAGAGTACGCAAAGCTGGCGCGACCACACGGAAAACAAAAAGGACGTTAACCTTCGAAGAAGAAGACGAGTAGAACCCTTGAGTGGTCTTTCGTTCATGTTGTATGCATCATTAGCATTTGGTACACTATATTGTTACCTCTGCAGTCGCCCATATTGATCCCACCTTTCAGAAGGTCGGATATTGTTCACCACATTTTGATTCTCCTCATTATCTTCAAGGAGACTGTGGAGCAAAAATATAGCATGTTCGCGCAAATCTAACTCGCATCACTTCGCAACGATCCACAAGGTAAAATGGCTAACGCACAGGGATTGCGTTCGTCAATGATACACATGTTCAGGACCACGATGATGCCTCCACAACTGCGAATCGAATCTTGCGTCTTTTTGTCTTTGTAGCACAGCACGCCTAGCAGACGTATGAGATCGCGTTTGATATATGAGAATCCCGTCGGATCTGAGGCCTCGGGAACGGTATGGATTGCCCTGGAAGATGGGGCTGGTTTCCCGAAATTAATCCGGGGGAGGAAAGCATCTAACATCCGCAGGAATTCTGTTGTGGTGTCCTGTCCAGCCACGCCATCATTTACTCTGGAAGGAAGACTCACCTATGGCGCACGTTGCCATATCTTGACCTTGTGGTGAAACCGCGCCTCGAATTAGTAAACTCAGCTCGTCTATTGAGTCGTTTGCGATGCGATTCGCTTCAAACTTGAGCATGACGCTGACAAGGCACTGAGTCACAAGGACGAGCGCTTCACATGCTTTTGGCAAGAGGAGATTAAATGCACTACTTGATGAGCCGCCACCAGCTTCGGCAACGTTGTCCGGCCCGATAGAGTTTCGGACCGCTCGGGTGGAAAACACGCATAGTTCAAAAAAGCTTTTCGTCAACAAAGGGCATATGCCCACGAGAGCCGCAGATGCACGTGTGGAACGGAGATACGAATCTAGCAGCTTGAGTAGTGTGGTTTGATGTGGTGCAATTACTTCATCAAAACTTGTAGTACAATGTATTAATAATGGCTAAAGAAAGAACGTGGAGAACGTACACTTTTGTGCTTGCGTATAACTCCGGAGCAAATCCGCCGTCAAATAAATCCACAAAAAGGTGATACCTAGAAAAGTCGCTCAGCACGTAGTCGGGGAAGAAGTGCCCCGTGTTTACATGTAATTGAATGCTTTCCCCCCATCACTAGACTCCTCTACATCATACAGGGTTGCCATGCGATCCAGAAGTGTGATACATAACCTAGCACCAACTTGAGTGTCTGCAAGCAATTTCCTTTTGAGCGGGCACAGTAAGATTGAGAAAGGTGACACCATAAAATGCGCACTGTCGATGGGTGCTCTCGTGAATACAATTGAGAAAAAGCACAAGGAGTGATACGATCGTTGAAGTATCGGGCGAACCCAAAAGCCGACTTCAAACGGTCAGTGAAGTATTCAAAAGTCACACAGCTTGGCACGCACATGAACACGACCCGTGTTTCTGGCAAGTTCATGCAGGTCTCCCAAAAACGGGCCATGAGGTCATCGTTTGAGGTCACCATGTTTGAGAGTGCCTGAACCAACATGCGCGTAGCCACGTATGCTGTACATATACGAATGAATTAGCGCTTAATTATGTATCGATTATCTTGCTCACATTGGGGATCCTGTATTGCAGTCCAGGAACTATAGACGTACAGGATACGCCGCAGTGCAGCCTCGCTCATACTTGAAACACATAATTGGCCTTTTTACTGACATAAAAAACTTTCCTGGTGCTCACAATGCACTCTGCTGGTTGCTTGGTACAGCCGCAACAAGATTTCTGGTCAACCTTGCGACGCTCGTTACGAGTCGCCGAACAGTCGCATCGCCTCCATCAAGCGTGACTTGTTTAGAGAGTTCATCCCATACAGCGTGGAGGCAGGGCCATATCGACGGGTTGCTGGAGCCCATCTGTACCCTGTTCATCAGTTAGCAGCCTGACGATGAGTACGAGTAGCACTTACCTCAGGCCTTCATCCGCTGCGAGACCTTTGGCAATGCCATCTAACTCTGACACGAGATCATCACTCTTGCCAGCCAGGAATGCGTCGCATAGCCTGCAAAAGTTTGTGTTGAGAGAGCCAGTCATCACGGTGTGGGTCAGACACCCGATTAGGATAACTCTACCGGAATTAGCCCCTGCCTCTCTGACTACTTACATGATGCGTGGATACCACATACGCATCATCGTACAGAAAAAACCAGACATATCTCAGTCGCATCCTTCAGTCGTTTATACATTCTTACCCAGGTCCATATTCGAACATCTTCCATCTCAGTCTGCGAGACCTACTGCAAGGAGGAACGCGACCTTCAATCCCGCTCACAAAGACTACAGATTTGGCCCCATCCGTTTAGACTGGATCGATTTTGAGAACATGTCTTATACAAGCAAGGCCAACGAAAATGCAAAGGGTACGCATTGTCAGCCATGGTTCCAGCCGTGTTCCAAAATGTGACCTGCTAAAGGGCCTGCTACTGTGACTTTTGTTCCACACTCGCGCACCAAGTCTGGCTCTACCAACTTGCCAGAGGGTGTCGTTCATGTTTACCGTGACAATGATCAACGGCCAGGCGTCGACAAGCTGCCGTCCTCACCTACGACAAGGGAGGTGAACCTTGGTGACGCTGTCACACTTGGCGTACTCGCCGTTCCGTCGTGGATGACACCCTCTGATTTTCTCGCGTTCGTGGCGCCGGCGGCAGAGGGAATGGCCCAC
Source organism: Tubosaeta aff. alveolata (assembly GCA_038094535.1). Classification (NCBI taxonomy): domain Eukaryota; kingdom Fungi; phylum Basidiomycota; class Agaricomycetes; order Boletales; family Boletaceae; genus Tubosaeta; species Tubosaeta aff. alveolata. The sequence continues at coordinate 7,222 of JBBPUG010001195.1, forward strand.
CTTCGACTGGTCCGGTCAGCGTCCTTCCTGTCTTTACTTTCGGCGTCTCAGAACATATTCCTTGCAGGGATTCCATGCCCAATCGTTCAATGGCACTCATTAGATTTCGGCGGGCAGAGGAGGCGACGGAATTTGCAGAGGCTTATAACGGGAAACAATTCAATTCGATGGACGTGAGCACCTTGCCGATTTCTGCACGGTTCTGATCTCGAGCCTCTCCTAGCCAGAGACGTGCCATGTCGTGCGCGTTCTGTCCGTGGAAATTGACACTGATGACTCCGTCTCGGCGGCGATTTCCCGTCTGGGCTCTTCACAGTCGCAGACGTACGAACTGCCAACGTGTCCCGTGTGCCTTGAAAGAATGGATGCCGCAGTCACAGGTCTGATCACCGTTCCGTGCTCCCACACATTTCACTGCATGTGCCTCAGCAAGTGGGGCGATAGCCGGTTCGTTCACCATCACTGATTCGTCATACTTTGATTCATCTCATATTTTGTTACAGGTGTCCGGTTTGTCGGTACTCTCAGACGCTGCTGTCCTCTCACCCTACGACATCACGCTCACGCACCATTCCGTTTGCGAACGCAGCCACGCCTTCCATCTCGACTTGTGCTGACTGTCCGTCCACGACCAATCTCTGGATATGTCTCATTTGCGGGAACATTGGCTGTGGCCGCTACGGTCGCGCCCATGCCTATGCCCATTATGAAAACACAATACACCTTTATGCCCTCGAATTGGAGACCCAGCGAGTTTGGGACTATGCTGGCGATGGGTACGTCCATCGGCTGATCCAGAACAAGGCAGACGGCAAGCTAGTTGAACTTCCGTCGGCGTCGTCTATGGGTACGAATCCCCGGGATGATGATGCACCAGGACCCAGTCATGCGGATGCTCTTAGCGCGGAAAAGATAGAAGCAATTGGCATTGAATATTCATATTTGCTTACGTCTCAACTTGACTCGCAAAGGTCTTTTTATGAGGAACAAATCGCACACTTGGGGAAGCAGGTCAACGAGCTGCAGAGCGCGGTGCAGAAACTAGGTCGTGAGGCAGAGGAGGGAAGGGTAGAAGCATCCGCCCAGGAACAATCGCGCCGCTGTGAAGAGGCAGCGACATTAGAAGCAATATATCGGGAGAAGCAAAAGTTGGAGAAGAGGGCAGACAAAGCCGCCGAGCTCGCTCGCAAGTTCGAGAGAGAGCTCAAAGAAGAAAAGGCCGTCAGTGAAGGTTTACTGAAGAATTTGAGTAAGATGAAGGAAAAGGTGGAACAATCGGAAAAACAGAAGCACGAGCATGACACGAAGGTTGCCGAACTCCAAGATCAGCTCAGGGATGTCATGTTCTTTTTGGAAGCACGCACAAAGATCGAACAAGGGGAGGGAGCTGAAGCTGAGGCAGCTGGAGGTTCTGTTGAGCTACCACTCCCCCCCACGCCTGCGAGCAAGAAGAAGAGGGGGAAAAAGGGATAGTGTGAAACAGTACTAGCCTACACATATACTCGATTTGAAAGTATCAAATTCCCTTGTAGTTGCCCATACGTATTACCATACACTTGGCTAGGCTGGTAATCCACCGATTCTAGAAGATACGGCTGATGATGGGAAGGGGGACGCTCAAGGAACGGATCGCGCTTTCGATGTGGAAGTCCGATGACGGAGATCTGTGTCCTGCAGAGCTGTGCTTGACGCTTGAGGAACAATGTCAGAAGCGCTTGTGCTCTCCTTGACATCCTTGTGCCGAATCAAGACACGCTTGGGTGCAGGTCGGCACGACTGTCTCGAGTCCCAAATCATATAAAGAATAATCTCTGCAAACGCGACGACGAGAGCCGCACATACTGCGGACAGCGCTCGCTGCTCGCAACGCGTCAGCTCAGCATCGGGAACCAAACGGCCCACCTACCCATTCGAGGCGCAACCCCATGTGTTGGCTCGCCCACCAAGTCGCTACTCCGGTACCAATCACGCTCAGGAAGGCATTAACCAAGGTTGCGATCGCTTTTCTGTCCTTGGTCCGCAGACGCTGTTCCTCTTCGGGGTCCTTGGGGGTGTAGGGAGGGAAATGCTTCTCAGGTGATGTGCGGGCGCCAGCGAGCAAGGAGACCATCGTGTAGGACTGTGGGTTGAGGGGTAGTGTACAGGCTTGCAAGGCTGCCTTGCCATCCGACGTCTGACACCACTTGGATATCGTAAGGAGGAGTGCGTATGGGATGACCAGTGGTACCGTCGTCACGTTCGAATCCGGGAATAGGTAGAGGGTCAATTCCCGGGACGTTTCCTCTGGTAGAATTTGAACAACAAGGACTAATGCGTCTTGAAGATGTGCTTCCAATGAGACGTTCACCATAGTCCCAAGCCACACCTGTCAGTCACGCGTCACGCGCCGTATCACACGCAACAGCGCCACACTTAATGCACAAAATGTTACTTGGTACACCCCTCATTCACCCCCAACCGTGTCGGACTGCTCGTTGTCCGATTCCTCCTCCCAATTGATTCCGGACCACTCTTGCTCGTCTGACTCGTCTGACTCCAGAATGTGCTAATATTGGGTCAGTGAATCCTCATCGGGTCAACAAACTTTGCATACCTGATCATTTGGGGCCGTGAAGTTTGTTGGATCTAGAACAGCCCATCCAACAGCCGGTGTCGTCTTCTTGTTTGGGAAGGATATCTTCATGTTCACTGATTCCCTTGCAACCGCCTCGACAGTATCGACGTCGTTCCCAACATACACGATTCTCCAGGGGAGATTCTTCTGCTTGGCAGGCAGATGACTGCGAAACTTCTTCATACCCTGCAATGGTGACTTGTGTTTGGGACTAATCGTAACCTGGAAAACGTAAATCTTTGTCCTAGTCACAACAGCACCATCGATTCCAGGAAAACCCCAGGGTGCGATCCAGAAGTAGCGTGGCTTCAAGACTTTCACCGCGTTCAAGGTCGATGGAGCGAGAGTAGTCGGTGCCTTGAGTGCAGAGACGCCACTGAGGCCCAGGACCCAGTGGCACTGTATGGCTTGTGTGCTGGTGGAGAAATAGATGTGAAAAGTGGCTTCGAAGAGGTGACCGGCTGCCTGGGAAGTGAAGCTGCATTGACGAAGAGCATTGAAGAAAGCCACCCTGTCGGCGTTCTGTTGTGCTTGGAGCACCTCTCCTATGATGCGGTAAATGGTTGGCGTTTGGACCACGGAGCAGGGAGTCTCGCGATTGATGACGCCATCCACTACCGTCGCCAAGAGATTAGTTGAAATGGAAAGTCGTCAGGTAGGACATTCTGCGCTAATCCAAGCACTATGTTTTTTGATTTCGTAATAGCCCTGAGTGCGATCTCTTTGTACCACCGCTCGATGAAGCAATCATCCGTTCCATGCAAAATAAGTCCCAGTAATATCCAAGGATTACCACCCCATCGCTCCGCAAGGACAGCCATGTGGTCAACATCAAGTTTCTGCAACTTGCTGATCATGTTGTCAAACTTCAACCTAAAAAGAGCGTGCAATGTCACTCATGCGAGATCTCTAATCTCTTCCTCAGACCAGACGTCCATAACGTAGGTTGCGATGTAAAGTCCACGACCCCACTTCTTTGAGTGGCTCTCTCTGGGTGATATGGCCTGGATTAGCCGGATCTGCTGTGGTTTTCCTTCGAAAATACTGGGGAGACTTCGAACCACATCATTTGTGTCCGACAGAACCCACAGGAAGGGGATATTTTCGAGGGGCGTCTCATCCTCAAGAGAATGGAATGAAACCGAAGGACGGAACAGCGCATAGTATGGTTTGCCATCTAGGAGGTGAAGCGCAACTATGCGCTTCCGCCCAAGTAAAATGACGAGAGCATAAACAAGGAATGACATTTTGCCTGCCAAGATGAACTGAGTTGGTTCCGGCCCCGTGGAATATTTGGATCTCACCTATGCCCGCCTGACCTGCAAGGTAGGCCCCACGAAAGTATGCTTCCGTGTCTAGATCCCGAAGTGCAGTCCGGTACTCCTCTCTGATGAGAATCTTTTCGAAAATATCGAAGTTTTTAAACAGGTCGCGCCGGATGGCGGGATAGGGTCCAAAGTCTAAGAATTCGATCCCTTCCTCGGAACACTTGATGACAGCGTTGGTGTTACGATTTTTCTCCCTTCTTCATCGTCTCGTTCCGTCTTCTTTCTTCCGCATCACTTATACTGACTTTCTTATGTAAACCTCTTTTGATTGGACGATTAGCTCCACAGCTGTCTCTCTCACGACGGCGACG
>JBBPUG010001196.1:0-11452 GCA_038094535.1 Tubosaeta aff. alveolata
AATGAGGTTGGGCAACCATTGCCCACCATAGCCAGGACAACGAAGATGGCATTGTCCCCCCATTGTGACATTATCACCCATGTCTTGGATAACATTTTGTATGTCCATCCAACCTATACTACATGTCTGTCTGTCCGTCATTTATGTGTCCGTCATCCCATGTCCATCCATCCGTCATCTACAGGGGTGTAGATGTCGACTCATAAGAGTAGGAATTGTACCTATCCAACCCGGATACTGTTGGTGACTTCAGAGATCGTTATATGGACTTAAGCAGGCAGGCTAAACATAGAACAAAATGCTAGATGAAAAGTTAGGAGAACTTGGCTTCACCAAACTAAATGCGGAGACATGCCTCTATGTCCTCTGAAAACAAAATCAGCTTTGTTTCCTAGTCATATACATTGATGATCTGCTCCTTGCCACCAGCACACAAAGTTTTATGAACTCTGTTAAATCATCACTATCATCCACTTCAAAATGCATGACCTCAAAGAAGCGAAATTTATCCTAGGAGTTAAAGTCCAATGTAACCGAAAGCTCCATACCATCTCCTTGTCACAAACCAAATATGCACCAACTGTTCTCCAGTGCACCAGGATGGCAAACTCCACTCCATGCCAATCTCCTATGCTCCATGGCCTGTCGGTGTCCACAAACAATCCAGAGGACAATTCCACAATACCGGAGATGGTCATCAATGGAACCAAGGTGTTATACCTAACAGTCATAGGCTCACTCATGTACCTTATGATGGGAACACAACCGGACCTTGCCTACTCCATTAGGACCCTCAGCCATTTCAGCTCTGCTCCCAAGAAGTGTCATTGAAATGCCACAAAATGTGTACTTCGCTATGTCTGTTACGCTTGGCCTGGGTAAGGTCGAGCGTAGCCTCAAGGGTCAAGGGTTCAAGGTGGTCGCTTGTCTCTGTGATGAGAACACTGCCTTTCACTGCAGTGGGATCAAAGGAATCAAGGGTTTGAGGAGCACCTCTCGTTGAGAGGAAGGTGCAAGTTCTCTGTAAGGAGCACAAGGGAAACGATGGAAGTACAAGATTAAGATTGAGGAGGTCTAACTTAGGGTACAGGGTCTGTACTTGAAGGTTTATATACTAAGTGGAACAAACAAAGGTAAACATAGAGTGAGTCATTAGTTGTAAGATGAATGAGTCATATTGTGCGAGAAAGACGGAGGAATGAGTCATGAAGGAGTAAGCCTGATGACGAGCAAGTGCAATGGAATCGGATGGGTGAGTCATCAGGGAAAAGAAACATGCCCATGTAAAATGTCCAAAAGGGGAACACAGGGAAAGAAAATGTAACATTACCCCCGTACTAGAGTCAAAGCTCCGATGAAGACACTTTAGTAGTCATCCCTAGTAGGGGATCCGGTGATGTTGTCCCAAGCAGTCTGATCCCAGACGTTCTTATGATCTACTGGAGAAGGAGGGCGAGGGGAAGCACTATGGCAATGGTTGCAATGAGGGGGCCTCCCTCCAGTGGTAATGCGAGCAGTTCGTCGTCTGCGACGAGTGGACAAGGTAGAGGATCTTGGTGAGGATGGGGTGGGAGACGTTCCAGGGCTAAATGTAGTAGCTCCTCAAACAATGCAAGGACAATTGGCTTGAATATGACCAGGGCGAGTATGAAGACAAAAGGGGCATTGATCCTCTGGGCAGTCAACGCAACGATGTCCCAGATACCTGCAAGAAAAGCATGCTCTAGAATACCTTGGATCCTCTGGTCTAAGGGGACGGTTTTGAATACCTTCCCTCCTAACATGTTCCCTAGCCATGATGGCTCCGAAGATAGCACTTTCCTCGGCGGTTAGAGGAGCAGAGGAAGCCTCGGGTGTTGGAGGAGTAGGAACAGGTTGTGGGACAGGAGGAGGTACAGGTCGAGGAGGGGAAGGTGGCACAGAGGTCTCAAGTAATTGTTGTTGCGAAGCTGCTAGTTCCCTGAGGTATCATCGTAGGTCCTCACAGAACTCGTTGTATCCCATTTGAAAGGCTAGGGCTGCAGCCGAGCGACAGATTGCAGCCTGAATAGCTTGAGTGCAGGTAACTGCACTATTCGGCCAGCCTGGGGACCCTGGGTCAATTATGGAGAGGAGTTTGTTCTGTTGGAGGATAAAAGTAAGAGCTGCAAATGGGGAGTCAAGGTCTATGTAATGCTAAATGGGGCTAGCCAGCTGAGGATCATTGATGTACTCTAGGAGGGCAGTCTCATAGGTCTAAGAGGGTTTAGTGACACGAAGCTGGTGGGCATAGATGGGGACGTCAATAGAGACTACGGCGGAGGGGTCCAAAGATCCCGTGGGCAGAGGGGCAGGGACATTGTCTTCAGTGGCAAGGGACATATGCCAGACACAAGGTTGCGAGGGGGGTGGCGTAGGAGAGCTGGGAGCTTCGGGAGTGGAAGCAACAAAGGACAAGGGTAGTTTGAAATCATCAGGAGAGTAAAGTTTGGGAGTAACAGCCGGAATGTTGTAGATGTCTGCAACGCCCAGAGAAGGAGAGAGCACTAAAGTAGAAACGGACAACGTAGAAGGAGACAAAATGGAATCAGCTAAGGTAGTGGAAGAAGCAATGGAGGAAACAGAGGCAGGGCGAGGACGAGGGTATTCAATAGCCATGGGTTTATTTTTTATGAGTGTGAGTGCGAGTGGTAGGAGGGGAAGAAGCGTGAGAAGGGAAATCTGAAGGGTGAAGTCTTTTATATTTGTCTAGGGCGGACTTGGCGTTTTTCAAGTTCCATTCTGGTTGCCATGAGTCTTCATCGGCAGTGTATCCCTTCCATCGGATTAGGTATTGGCGAGCCGTTGGTTTCCCATGATGTCGTAATATCTGCTCCACCTCCCATTCTTCTTCACCATCGATTAACTGTGGAGGTAGAGCTGGGAAGTTCGGGCCGTGAACGGCATTTTTGCGATAGGGAGATAAGAGGGAAGCGTGGAACATAGGGTGGATTTTCCATGTTTTAGGGAGGTGGAGTTGGTAGACGATCGGGGAGAGAACCTTGGTCCTTCTCTTTTGGGAGCGAACTTCGGGTTGGAGATAGAGCATTTCAGGTTTCTGGCTTCCAGCCATACCTTATCTCCTTTGGCAAAAGGGACAAACTTTTGACAAGTGCGGGAGGCCATGACCTGTCATGCCAGCTCATGTGCAGCCAATGCTTCATCTCTAGCAGCAGAGAGTTCTTTGAGGTGAGATTCTACTGCAGGGATGTTGGTTTTGGAGATAACTGTGGGAAGGGCATGTGGTTTGAAGCCAAGCATGAGGAAGAACGGAGATTTGTTGGTGACAGAATGAGGGCAGTGATTGTGTGCGAATTCAGCGTGGGGAATCATTTCAGACCATGAGGTAGGGTTGTTTCCACAGAAGATTCTCAGATAGGTCTCTACTTCTTGGTTGACACACTCCATTTCTCCATCAGATTGGGGTGGTATGCGGTGGATAGGGAGAGGTCGTAGTTCAGGAGTCATCCAAGTTCTTTAGCAAATGCAGACGCGAATTGTGGCCCACAGTCAGAGATGATTTTGTCATAGAGGCCGAAACGGAGGTATACTTTGTGGAAAAAAAGGGTAGCAATCCCTTCAGCAGTGGTGGTTTTCTTGGTGGGGCAAAGAATTACCCCCTTTGTAAGCCCGTGGTCGACCACAACCAACAGAGAATCAAAGCCATTGGAGAGAGGGAGGTTAGTGATCATATCACAGGACACTTGTTGGAAAGGGCAAGAGGATTTGGAGGGGATGGGGGTCAGGGGAGGGACAGTAGGATGAGTGTTCGCTTTGTTCTGCTGACAGATAGAACACCCTTCAATGTATTTGCATACATAAGTTGCAAGGCCAGGCCACCAGAATTCTGAGGATACTAATTGGCGGGTTTTAAGATAGCCTGGGTGACTGGCGGTGGTATGATCATGTGACCGTTCCAAGATAGAATGTCAAAGGGTATTGTCAGGGGGAACATAAATGCGTCCTTTGTAAGTGAGGATACCACCATCGTATTTTCAGTCAACCATGCAATGACGAATAGCGGCAGGTAGGTCAGGGGAGAGGGTAAGGACTTTGGTTTTAACCAGGGTGTCATCGAGGGAGGCTGAGGTGATGTGGCGAGTGAGGGTGGCGTCCACAAGGTTTATGAAAAGGGATGGGGGTAGGAGTGTAACACCCTCGTTGTCAGAGGTGTCAGAGGAGGGGAATAGATCAGGTCGACGAGATAAGGCATTGGGGCCAGCAAGGAGCTTTCCAGGGACATGAATAATTTTCAGATCAAAGTCAGTGAGATCAAGAAGCCATCTGGCTTGTCATTGATTGAGATTCTGGGGGGCATGGAAGTAGAGGAGATTTTTATGATCGGTAAAGACTTGGACCGGAAATGAGGATCCGTAAAGGTAGTGCCACCAGGTTTTCAGAGTGTGGATGATAGCGAGAAGTTCATGATTATAGATATCATAGTTGCATTCAGTGGAGGAGAAGGTGGTGGACATGTAGGAGCAGGGATGCCAATCACCATTAGAATCTGTCTGAAGAAGTATTGCTCCAGAGGCAAATTTGGAAGTGTCAGTGGCAATTGCAAATGGCTTTGCAGGGTTGGGTAGCTGGAGGACGGGTTTCGACAGAAAAAGCTCTTTGAGGGATTCAAAGGATTGTTGACAGGTGGGAGTACAGGACCAAGGGTGATCCTTCTTTATGAGGTCAATGAGGGGATGAGCTACGGAGGAGTAATCTGGGATAAAGCGACGGTAGAAGTTGGGAAAGCCTAGGAACGACCAGACTTCCTTTAGCTTGGTAGGGATGGGCCACTTTGCAATGCCGTCTAGTTTCACAGGATCCATGGCAAGTTGTCCAGGTTGGACGATCATCCCAAGGTATTCTACTTTGGAAGTGGCGAACTGGCATTTTTCCAGTTTGAGATGTAGGTCAAGCTCAGTCAAGTGCTGGAGCACCCGTTTGGTGCGTTCTGTGTGAGTTTGTTCATCCAGGGAGAAGATCAAGAGGTCATCCATGTAGATGACCAGCCATCCTTCAGTGATCATGTCGCGAAACGGGTTGTTCATGAACCATTGGAAGGTCGCTGGGGAATTGGTGAGTTCAAAGAACATCACTGTTGGTTCGTAAAGTCCTTTGTGGGTGATGAAAGCAGCCTTCCATTGGTGACCATCCTTGATGTGGACATTGTTATATCCCCATTGGATGTCGAACTTGGTAAAGACCTTAGCATCTTTGAGTTTATCAATAAGATCGGAGATCAAGGGTAAAGGGTATGTGTCTCGAACTGTGTGTTCGTTCAGGTAGCAGTAATCTTTGCAAGGGTGAAGTTTGCCATCCTTCTTTTTAACAAAGAAGAAGGAGGAGGCTTGGAGGGAATTTGATGGGCGGATCTTTCCTGCTTTGAGGTTCTCTTCCAAGAAGTCCTCGGTAGCTTTTCATTTGTCAGGGGATAGAGGATAGACTTTACTGATTTTTGGAATGAAGGCGTCGTCAAGGTTTATCTCGTGGTCATAAGGTCGGGAGGGAGGAACGTGATCTGCCGCTTCTTTAGTGAACACGGACTGGTATCTGGAGTATTCAGATGGAAGGGTGGTCTTTGGTTTGGCTGCTTCAGCGGCCATGGCTAGTTCTGTGGCAGTGGTAAGGCAGGCAATGGTAGTGTTCGGAAGGAAGCACGATCCACAGTGGATGATCTGGTGGAGGGTACGGTTATCTAGAGCTTTTTGAACATACTGTGGTTCAGTTTCCTTATCAAGGAAATCATAGAGTCGTCCATCATAGACAGTGTCAATATGATGGTGTCGGTAGGGAGGGTCAGAAGAAGGTCTAAAGAATCCATTGTGTCGTTGGAAATCTTCCATAAAGAGTTGATTAAGCTCCTTAGATTCGTCGCAAGATTCCGAGATGGCAAGGGTTTGTTTTGCCCAATCTATGGTAGGATTGGTGACATGGAGCCAGGGGAGTCCTAGGATGACATTTTCGCTTCCACAGGACATGACATGGAAGGTGGTTTGTTGGGCGATTCCTTCAATCCCGGTGAATAAAGTGCAAGTGTACTTGATTCCGCCATTCTTGTTAGGGGTTTGGTCTACATTTTGAACGGGGATGGGAACGTCAAGTTTCATCGTGGAGAGTTTGTGTTTCCACACAAACTGCCAGTCTATGCAGTTAAGGTCTGCTCCACTGTCTACAAGAGCTTGGGTGTCGACGGTTTTCATTGTGTGCGTGGGTTCCAGGAGTTGCAAGGCAATACGCATAGATTTCTTGGAATGAGATACAATTACAGGAGCACACGTAATGGGGGAGACTCACGTTGTTTGAGGTCCCTGGTTTAAAAACCTGATTTGAAAGAAAAGCCAACTCATTTGACTGAGGTCCCTTCCTCTTCATTATCATCATCGTCCTCAGTGTCCTTAAGTCCTGGAGGGGGATCATCATCATCTTTGACCCACTGGACTTTCATGGGTTTCGAGGGGAAGGTGGGGCAGGCGCTGCTGAGGTGTCCAGTCTTCCTACAACAGAAGCAGAGTCCTTCTTTGCGACATTTCTCCCTTTCCTTTGCAGTGAGCTTTGGAACTCTGACTGCATCAATGTCCATGGTGTCAGGGTCTTTCTTGGAGGAAGGGGGAGAAGCCTGTAGATAACTAGGACGAGAGGGGTTCTTGTTTCGTCGAGCGATCTCTTCACCTCATTCCCATTGGGTTTGGAAGGACACAGCTTTCTGGTACCAGTTGTCGATGGTGGTGGGAATGGTGTCCATTTGAAGGATCCATTTCATCAAGGGAGGGGGAATTCCAGAGGCATAATAGTTGATCAAGACATTCTGGTCAATGATCCCTGCAATGGCGACTTGGTTTTGGAACCTAGCATTGTAGTCAGTGATAGAAGGGACATAGTTCCCTTTCTTGTCCTTGATCATACGGGTGGTGGAGAGCCAAGTGACAGCGTTTCCAGTGGTATTATGGTGTTTGAATGCCAGTTCAAACTTTGTGACAAACTCGGCCATAGTCCCGAAGGTTTGTGTGTTCAAGGCTTGGTCTCTAAAGGTATTCACCCAGGTCTGAGCGGATCCTTTGGTCATATAGGACAGAGCGAAGGCAATCTTCTTCAGATCAGAGTTGTAGACATCCTTATTGACTTTCACATAGAATTGTACAGAGCAAAGCCAAGGGATGGACTTGGAGTAATCTCCATCAAAGGAGTCAGGGACATTGAGACGAAGTTCGGTAGGTCTAGAAGTCATGGGTTTAGACATAGATTTTGCAGGAGTGGACAGGGTGGTGACAGGAACGGTGGCAGTGGCTATTGTGGGAAGGAAGATGGAAGAAGTCAACAAGGTAGGACGTGAGACTAGTTGGGGAAAAGGGGGTGGGTCATCATCAGAAAAGGTGGTGGAATGATGGAGCCAATTTGCGAGGGCAGCAACATGTTCTTGTTCAAGGAAGTGGGTGATGGGGTCGTCAATCTCAAGGGTTTCAGAAGTGTCTTTGAAAAGACCAGGGAGTTCCTTCTCCATCTCAGAGTCACTAAGTTTAGAAGTGGTACTTCGCCGTTCCCAACGTGGGTCAACAGTTTCAGAGGTGGACAAAAGGTGTTCAAGGGGTTGATCAGTCAACAGCTGAGGTCATCTGACAGGTGGGGGTCTAGAGGACGAAATGGTTGCGACTTACACAAGGGTAATCACGAAGGGCAAGTTAGACCTTTTGTTACGCTTGGCCTGGGTAAGGTCGAGTGTAGCCTCAAGGGTCAAGGGTTCAAGGTGGTTGCTTGTCTCTGCGACGAGAACACTGCCTTTCACTGCAGTGGGATCAAATGAATCAAGGGTTCGAGAAGCACCTCTCGTTGAGAGGAAGGTGCAAGTTCTCTACAAGGAGCACAAGGAAGACAATGGAAGTACAAGATCAAGATTGAGGAGGTCTAACTTAGGGTACAGGGTCTGTACTCAAAGGTTTGTATACTAAGTGGAACAAACAAAGGTAAACATAGAGTGAGTCATATTGTGCGAGAAAGACAGAGGAATGAGTCATGAAGGAGTAAGCCTGATGACAAGCAAGTGCAATGGAATCGGATGGGTGAGTCATCAGGGAAAAGAAACATGTTGGTGTACACGAATGTCCAAAAGGGGAACACAGGGAAAGAAAATGTAGCAATGTCCGAGATACCACAGACATGGAACTCCGTTTTGATGGAAATGAAGTGTCATTGGACATGGATTTTCACGGATTTTCAGATGCTGGATGGTCGCAAGACCCAGACAACTCTAGATCCATTTCCAGATATGTCTTTATCAGCAACCATGGCACCATCTCCTGGTCCAGCAAACTACAAAGCATGGTCGCTCTGTCCTCTACTGAATTGGAGTATATTGGACTTAGTAATGCTGGACAACACCTTGCATGGCTTCAGACCTTCTTTGAGGAGATCAGACATCCACAAACTGGACCAACCACACTTCATTGCGATAATCAAGCTGCTATCATCCTATGCTGGGATCCACAGTTCTGTGCTCAGACAAAGCACATCCAACAGAAGTACCATTTCATTTGGGATAACTTGGTTGGAAAGGGGGAGGCTATGGTTCAGTACGTCCCTACCGGAGATATGATAGCTGACATTCTTACAAAACCCCTATCTCACGAACAACATTGGAAATTCATAAGGGCTAAGGGTCTACAGCTATGCTTGAGTGGGAGTGTCAAAGTATAACTCTGGACATCTATGGAGTTCAAACAGAGATCAATTCTAGTCGTCTTTCACTCATTTTTCATCCTACCTCTTTCAGACTTGCTTATACCTATTACAGTATAGTCATACCTCGTGTTGATCACTTGGTGGCACTCCTACTCCCTCCAAACACGTGCTGCTGCACCCTTTGTTATTTCCTGAAGTAGTGCACCTAGTGAACACCATGGGTAACCCCTGGGTGTCTGGAAGCCAACCCATACCCATACCCACCAAAACCCACACCCATAGACCCATGAGTATGGATCATTCCCATGGGTGCATGGGTCACAACTCACAGTGGGTGACACTAATATTAACCCATGGGTTGTACCAAAAAACAGCAACAAAGCACTAAACTAGTTAATCCACAATCTCAGTGCCTTCCTCATCCTACATCACTTCACTATTGACCACCTTTTTTACATCATCATCATTGATGAATCCAAGACAGCTCCAACTACCAAGACAAAGAAGGGCACAGATTGACTGAGATGACAGGTGGTTTTGGAGATGAGGTAAAAGAATGCGCCTCTTACTGAAGAGGTGCTCAACATCTATAGAAGTATCTACAATGGGTGGTAAGTACATAAAGTAAGCAATAAACATGGAAACATACCAGGGATACTAAGATAATCAAGGGACATGCGAGAAAGATGTAGGTAAGTTGAATGATGTTGATGCCACCATTTGATTGGATTAGAAACATCTTTGGCAGCTGATGTGAGGTATGCCTCCAGCTCATCACGGACATGGTTCTCTTTGTGGTTGACAAGTGCCAGAAGTCTGTCAAAGATGTTGAGACTGGTGCTCTTTTGAATTTGTAAATTGTAGGCATGCCAATACACACATTTACATTTGAGACTCACCTGGGGCTTGCCTTCAGAACGCTCAGCAGATGAATCTTTGGCAGGCTCATGGGTAGCATAGGAGAGATTGAATGTGTCGTGGACAAGCTTACGCACATTGTGGATCCACTTGGGTTGCCAACCTGCATTCTCAAAGTACTCTAGTTTGTGACATGGATGTAGAACTACAAATGTCATTGTTAGAAAAGAAATTGTATGTACTATTTGCTTACCCATCTATTCAGCATCCTCTTTGCAAGCCCAATTGCTGCACAAATTGCTCGATCGAGTGCCTGCTGCTGCAGCATACCATTTGTAAATACTTTGTCAATGTAATCTATTGCTGGGATCACTGTTGCAAGGTTTGGTGTTAAGCAAGAGAAGAAGAGTGTTGCATCCTTCAGCACCTGCATCGAACATTGCCAATCATTAGTCAGTAATATTGGATAAGTGTGCAACTCACTTTCAGCACATTGCGCAACTGCTGCAACAGCTTCCATTCGTGCTCGTCAATGGCAAACTGACCAAGTCCCAGCTTGCACTTGTCCGTCATGCCATCTATTACTTGCCTATAAGAAATTGCAAAGTCCAACATATTGAACACCAAGTTCCAATGAGTCAACACATCATGTGGCATCCTCTTGGCCTTCAAACTATGCTTAGTACAAGTGGCATCCCATGCAGGCAAAATAATTGTGGTAGAGTGGATTATCTTGAAGGCTAGCTTTCATACCTAAACAAATTGAAGGTGAGCGCTCTGCATTTGCACATCACCGATATGTTTTACCTTTGCAAGTGCCATCCAGATTGGATGAACTTGCTTTTCCAGGTCGGTGCTTTCATTAGCACTCAAGAGCAGTAGCTCATCCATCCAACCCTCAACGTCATCATTATCAACCAGATCATCCCCATTCTCAGCAATCATCTGCCAATTCTCTATTTCAAGGTCTTCAGTTATGTCACTTTCATATCCAGCACTCCCATCATCTCCTTTGGTATGCTTGGATGAGTCAAACATTTTTACAAACATTTTGCTGACTAAGTTTCCAACATGCAGAAAGCATCACACACGTGTTGCTTGTCCCTTGAAATGTCTGACTTTCTCCTCAAGTGCATTGATCATTGTGTCATTCGACGTAGCATTATCACAAGTGATCACCAAAATCTACATTAGATCAGGTCAGTTCATGGCCATATGACACGATCGTGGCTGACCTTTTCTGAGATTCCATACTCCATCAGCAAATCATGAAGTACCTGTGCAGTGCTGTACAGGTTGTCACAGGTGTGACAGTGTTACACCAAGGTCCCTCCCTGTGCAACTTAGTCACAGTGTCACCACAGAGTCACAGATCTGTACAAGCCAATGTGTGGCTGTACAGTCCACCAAACTTGTGGAGCCTGTGACACCTGTAGTTTACTGTAAGACGTCTGTAGCATGATGTCATCAGCTTTTTTTTTTTCAGCTCACTGTACTAATTGTATACAAAATCAAATTATATTATATGCATAGCTACTACATGAAATTGCATGTACATTGTCAAAGTATAACTCTGGACATCTCCGGAGTTCGCACAGGGACCAACTCCGGTCGTTTTGCGCTCATTTCTCATTCTACCTCTTTCGGACTTACTTACACCTATTATAGTATAGTCTTACCTCGTGTCGATCGCTTGGTGGCACTCCTACTCCCTCCGAACGCGCGCTGCTGCGCCCTTTGTTGATTCCCAAAGCAGCGTGCCTATTTTCGCCTATCCCGTTCCGGACCTTTCCGGAGTTTAGCAAGCGCGTAGCCTCGTCACTATTTAACCCTTCCGACTCCTTCGTCTCACCTCAGTTGTGCTCAGTACTTGCAGCGCATTCTGAGGTGAGACCTTGCTTCATTC
>JBBPUG010001197.1:0-11450 GCA_038094535.1 Tubosaeta aff. alveolata
CAAAGAAAAAGTGCTGTCTAAGTTGTCTTGCTGATGTACATATATCCACCAAAATACTAGGTTCAGAACTGGTTCGAACCAGTTCTCAAAAATTTGAGAGCAGCCGAACCTGAACCTGAACCTAGTGCCCATCCCCTGAACCCGAACCTGAACTGAACCTGAACCTGCAGGTTCAGTTCAGAGGTTCAGGTTCAAACCTTAGGTTCTGGACTGAACTTTGGCAGCCCTAGGCCGAGTGAACGTGTGGGACGTGGTGAGTGGTGACAAGGTGAAGGTGTTTAAAGCACACAATCGAATGATCACCGCGGTGGACGTTGCATCGGACGGGACGACGATGGCAACGTTGGACGACAAAGTGGCGAGACTCTGGGCACTGCCACAGGGCAAAAGGCTGTTTGGCAAAGATTTCAAGAAAACGAAAAAGAGTTTTTACACTGTCAAGTTTTCACCAAACAGCCACTTCCTTGCCTTTGCATGTGACAGGTCAGGGACTCTTCCCATCTTCGACAGTCACCCCCTCGGCAGCATCGAAGTGCCCGCCCTGTCTGTCGCCTGGGCCATCGACAGCAAGCAGCTCTTCGCATTGTCTTCTGACGCCAACATCCACTGTTTTGATGTATCCTCCCAGATGATGCTTTACAAGTGGTCAATTCACAGTCCTGATAGACCCACGTGCATCTCCATGTCGAGCAATGGTGCATTTATCGCCGCCAGTGCCAACTTATCGGTGTCGTTCTGGGACACCTCTACCCGCCAGCAAATCGGCTCCGCCATTCGCCATCCTACTCCCACTGACTGCATGGCTATTTCCCCAAACCATGCCCTTGTGATTACCGGAGACTCAACTATTGCATTGTGGGATCTCTGTCATGTGCTTTCTGCCCCATACGTTGTTGATCAAGTAAGTGTATCTTCAATTTGACATGTCGACTCTCAATCTACTTTTGTTCAGAAAAGCGAGGAGATATCAATCAAAATCGCTGTTCAAAGTAGGGTAATGACTATCGTGTTCTTTCCTGATGGACGGCAATTCACCAGCGGAGATGAGGACGGGATGATTCGAGAGTGGCAAGTGGAAGATGGCAAAGAAGTGAGGATACCCTTGGATGCAAAGAGTGTTGTTCGCAGCATCACAATCTCTCAAGATGGCAAATGGATCATTGCTGGGACAGAAAGTGGCCACATCATTGTCTGGGATGTGGAGAGCCAACAACAGACCATTGAATTCACAGCCTGCGAGCAAGCTGTGAATGTGGTGGACGTGTCACCGGATGCGGCAAAAATCGCAACCGCATCAGATGAAAAGACGGTCGATGTCTGGTCACTTTCCGACGGTGAATGGCTCCACGGGCAGATATACAACTGCCCAGTTCACACGGTCAAGTTTTCACCTGACGGCCATCTCTTCGTCTGCAATGCTGACTGGGAGTCTCCTGAGGACAAGCAAAGTTTTGGTCTTGTGCTTGTCGACAGCCAGAGTGGCGACGTCCTTGGTCGCATTCCGATCTCCCCCCGCTCCGTCACCTGGTCTGGCGACAGCAGACAGCTCTTTGTCTTGTTGTCTGACGGAAACGTCTACTGTCTAGATGTGCACTCCCAACTAACGCTCTCCAAGTGGCCGATTCACAGTACTGATAATCCCACTTGCATCACCTTGTCAAGTTGCGCCTCATTCATCATTGCCAGCGCTAATTCATCTGTCTCGTTCTGGGATACTTGCACGCATCAGCAAATTGGCTCTGTCATCCATCACCCTGGTCCTGTTGATTGCATAGCCATCTCTCCAAACTATGACCTAGTAGTTACTGGAAGCTCAGAGATCGCATTGTGGGACCTGCTGGATGTCCTTGTCACTCTGTATATTGACGAACAGGTGTGTGGAATTCTGATACCTTGAATTGGATTCCCGATCACCTTCATTTGCTGAAACGGAAACAGGGCAGGGCAGATTTTGCAAGTACCAAGATAGACATCAAGGATACGATTACAAAGCTCTGTGTCCAACTTACCAGCTTTCGACGCACCGCCAAGCAGGAGGCAAGGATCATCGAGCCACAAAGCACACGTTCTAGAGGAGAGAACACCAGTTCGGGTATGTACTTTGTCAGTCCTGCCCTGATGTTCTTTGGTTATCTGCGTTCTCCAGTGGATCTGAAGAAAACCAACAAGGTACTCTGCGCGGAACTTGCTAATTCCCAACAGAAGGCGGAAAGGATGCTTCGCGCCCACAGATAGAAACATCAATGCAAAGCCCTGTATGCTGATGGTCACGTGCTTGACACCGCAAAGTCTGCGCTCGCTATCACCAAGGACGATCTAACATCAGACTCGATCATCGTAGACTGGTTCTCTGGCAAGTTCTGTCATCATTGATGAACGAGTGGTACCTAATCATGACTCCTAGGTTTTACGACCAAGTGCATCCTTGCGCTGGAAAAAACCGTTGACGAAGCAGTATCCAAGGCACTTGACACCTATGCCACCATGCTCTCCCTCGACCCATCGAGTCCGCATGATCTATTCACCAAGTGGGCAATGCTCCACATATCGAAGGGTGGAAAGGATGATGCTGACAAGGTGCTTTGTATGTTACCCTGATCATTGGTACCAGTGTATACCTTCTTTTTCAGCTCAAGCTTCCGAGAATCGTCATCGACCGCGCGATTTGCAAGGCGTTCCGAAGGAACGACTGACTCATAGAAGTCATTGGGTGTCCTCAACCGAATCAGAGTGAATCTACTCGGGAGAGGGTTCAAAGCCAGGAAGGATTGCAGTGGGAGCATGGCCAGTGGACTCAGACACTTCCATCCATGATTTTCTGAACTTCTGATGCAGATTTCCAACGGCGGTGCAACGACAAGTTAGAGAAGCTTGTCAATGCTGTTATGGTTTCTCAAAACTACAACGAAGCCGACAAACGCTATGGATCTGTCGATCTCCCAGTTCACGTGGAGAAAGTGCTGAAGGATGACGTGGTAAGTTTTGTTCGTGCTCAATCCTGGTAACGCGGTATCAGAGGCGATCCAACTCAACCAACAAACTTAGCTGGACTGTAAACAGCAACAGGTCACAATACATGTGGCGAAACGCCATGTAGAAGCGGTTGTGGCCTTTGATGCAATGTTATCGGTACTCGAAGAACCTTCTGACACGTGTGTTTGAGGTAGGCTATTGTGTGAGTATCAGCAGTCATATTGACTGACACGGCCAGTAGAACTTTACTCCCAATACCCAGTCATGGTGTCTCACTGTGCACAGCTGATTTCAAGCCTGCTTCCCAATGCGCTTGCGTATGGGTATACAGAGATCGGTCCAAAACCCAAGCCTCTGAAGGTGAATTTGCGCCTCCAAACCCGTTTCCCGCGCTGACTTTTTTGATGCAGAACATGGACACCAACGTGCCAATCGAGTTACCAGACACGCCTTACCCACTTTTCGTTGACAGGGGTGACGGTGAACCCGGGGCCAGCGAATCATGCCAGCTTTCTAGGAGGCCTGGTTGCTTGGATGCGTGTGCCAAAGTCTGCTCTTCCAATTGAAGGATGTAGACATTTAGTTAACCCTGTTCACAACAGTTGGTCGACCACACTGGCGAAGAACATCTCTGCACGGCCCCTTCTCATGCTTGCGGGAAGGTGAGCCAATTTTTGCTACTTTTGAACGCTCGTGCATATTCATCAGGCCTGGTAGCCATGTGATCTATCTGGCGTGCAGCTAAAGGATGGGGACGTATACTCGTGTCCCGGAACATGCTGTCTTCCCAGGTGGGACTCTTATGTTGTTTTGCATATGCTCATCATGGTGGAAGTGACGTCGCTCATCCCATTCATCGATGCGATGCACGGTCCTGCTCGATTCAGTGTCAACTGTATAGGCGCCTGTGTGGGGCCCAAGACCATATGCATGGCCTCGGCCCTGATGCAGTTCATCTTTGTGGGTGTGTATTCCATTAAATTGTGGGCGAACGAGTGCCTTATTGAGGCATTGCAGACAAGAACATTTGTGTTCTGCCAGGTGTGCTGCCCCAGGCATATGCGAGATCGAAACAGCGCCGCACTCGATCGAGACAACATTCACAGGTAGACATGAGACATTCCAGTATATCAAGGTTCGTTTTCTGGTGGAACAAATTTTCTGACACTCATTGGTCTTGCAGTATTCTCAAGGTTCATTTAATATGCTTGTGGTTTTCTTTCGCTGTAAGCTGATGGTGCATGGCTTGATAGTCGTGAAACGCTTGAAGTGCATCAAACCGATCCCGCCTGGTGCCCTGGCACACGCGGGACCCCACGGCCACAGCTTGGACAAGAAAGTTGTCCATTTCTGCGATGCAAAGTACTTGACTCGCTCTTGCATGTTTCTTTGTCTTATTGTGTTTAGGTGCCCCTACTGTGGTTACTTTTGCATGTTACTTATGGGTGCGTCGCATACATAAGCGCGGGATTCAAGTGCTAATGATTTGCTTAAAGGCCATCCACAGCAAGAGCACGACACTCGTCACGGGTTCATGTCAGGTCCCCGCTGGACTATAGGTGTGCTGGACGATGTACCGCTGGAAATTGAAGGGCGAAAGTTCTCCACTAATGATGAGCGTGCACCTATGATGTGTAACCTGGTCTGCTCGGCGATGGGGCGGCACGTCCATATCGACTACTGTCACGCCAATGATGCAGTGGCGTGTGCTGGCAATCAGGAGATACAACACCTCACGAAGAAACTTTAGCCCAATCCAGATCGATCAAAAGATGTAATCACGCACAATTTATTCTGGAAGCGAAGCGGTGAGTGATGTTTATGTGCATTCGCGTCGTCCGATGATGTGAACTTGGGACAGGTTTCAAGGATCCATACTCGAAAGAAGAACAAACCAATTTTGCGAGATGGTATGTCTCTGTCTTGATTCTTCTTCGTGTAGATGACAACCGACAGTTGACAGTGACGCCATGTGCACAGGTATGCATATCCCTAGGTGGTTTTTAACCTGGGCAGTTGTCTCATAGGTTACATAGGCCCTGAACACACGGCTGCAAGCGGTGGTGCAGCCATACCTTCTTACTGTATCCTACCTCTTTTCCACGCTCCGTTGAATATCAACACTGCTTCCACAATTGGTTACATCTCGCAGGACGGGCATCAATTCGTATGCAGGAACCCGATAGTGATGCAGCAGGCTTTCCATGTGTGAGTTCATTTTTCATCCTACAGCATTGGATATCGACCTAATATGATCCCTGTAGGATCTTTGTCGGAGCTCAGTGGGTGTTGATTTTGCTCTCATTCAAAGGCATTTTTATTCACCTTATTTTTCTGACTGAAACAGATCTGGCTTGATGATGTCAAGTGATCAAAAACCGCTTCCAAATACACCCTCAACTGCCCGGATCAGTGCTTCTGCAAACAATTGTTATGGCGCTGTTCTCTCGTTAATGCACAGTTTCTGGGCAGCACGTGCAACGGCAATTGCAAACTCGAACGCTGTGTGACGCGACGCATACAGCATGATCTTGTTTCATTCCTCCACTAAAACACCAATAGAGAATGACCTCACGAGCACACCAGATCAGTTGTTGGATGCTCTACTCTGCATTCATGAGAGCAGCGGTACTAATTTCGCTCTCGCACTTCAAGAAGCGCAATGGGTCATGGAATGGAACTGGAGTACTAAAAGGTAACTTTTACTTCGTTTATCCTCTTCCTAGCAAAGTAACCACTCTTTAAACAGACACCCAGTCGTCATATTTCTGTCAGACAGAGACTGTAGTATTCATGACCATGTAATGCAAAATTTGTGCCGCACGGCCGTCCGGCTGGGGTAAACATCATTGTTTTCTCGCTGTACAATAGTTTGGGCTGACGTGTATATTTGTGCAACTGCAGAAAAGCCATCTCGTTTCATGCTGTGTCGTTCGGCCCGGACGGCTCGTTAATGTTCTTGCGCCACATGGCAGATATCGCGCATGACGCGCAGAACAAGGCACCGGTGGATCGACATGGTGCACGCATTTGTTTCCTGTGTATTGTGATTGACCAATCACCTGACCCCCCACACCAGGTTCAACTCACCAAGACATTCTTGGGCATCGCAGAGTCATTGCGAAACCAAGAGGGGCATTGATGCATTGATGTACTGCATTTGCTTGTGTCGTAATTATGGCCTGAAGGAGGCCCTGCAATGTACAAGCTTCAATGATGTGCATGTCTTCATTGGGAGTACAGTGTCGGGGGTCTTGGCTGTCATAGTGTAGTCCATATTCGAAAGGAGAGCAAACAGATTTTGCAAAATGGTATGTTTTTCGCCCTTGTATTTTTTTGATAATAGATACACAGTGATGCCATGTGCACAAGTACGTAGTCCTCTGGCGTCATGTCTGGCCAGGTAGTCATCTCATGGGTATAGTCAAAATAGACGTTGAACACGCCAACAGTGGTGAACCTTCTTACTGCGTCTTGCCTCTTTTCCAGGCTCCGTTGAGTGTCGGAAGTGCTTCAGTAGGGGTGGGTTACGTCTCGAGGGATGGACATCAGTTTGCTTGCAAGCAGTTGAGGTGGCAGTTGCGCACCCAAGCAAGGGGGCATCCTGGCATGATGGTCGATGCTGCCATGGAGTAGGCAGTCTGATTCTTACCCACCGAATGGAACGTCTGTTCCCCCGTAGCCGAGAAGCCCAATATAGCTTGTGCACAGACTGACATGGCTGATCAGTGTGCTCTGAATGCTGTCAGGGTGTTGCGTCTTCGGACTGGTCCTGGGACGCTGTCATGCGACCTACACAGGTAGGTTAACCCATGAAGAGCAGTTGAGATAGCGTCGGACAGAAAATTGACTCATCATGGACACGTGCTTGATATTCATCAACAGTGTAGAGCCCAGTGGTGGCTCTTGTACGAAACTTACCAAGCGAACCTACCAGTGTTGCCGGACATGATGAACCCTCGTGCCCCGTGGCAAGGTGTCTTTTGTCGGATGTGTTGGGGTTGAGGGTCAGGTGCCGCTGCATTAGTGGAATGGGCTAGAAAACGATCTAGGAGATTGCTGTGTGTACCAAAGACAGCTTCCTGTGCGCCACGCCTTCGTCTTCTTTCTGCCACCCTACCACCCAACCTTCAGGATTGTGGTAAGTACAGTGCTCAGTAGGAGCAGAAACACTCACAAGATTGACCAGAAAACTTCAGGAATGAGCCCGATCAGGCCCATTGTCACAAACAGTGCAGCGTCGTCCGTGGTATTTCTTGCTGATGGGGAACACATTGCGAGCGGGCATAAGAACGGCAAGGTTCGGTGCTGGCAAGTAAAAGATGGGAAAGAAGTGGAGGTATCCATGTGACGTGAATGTACGAGCGAGGAGTGGCGCTAAACAAGTATGACTCAGTCAGCACGATTGTGCGATGGACTGATATATTCACCTAAACAAGTACGACTACGAGAACAAATCAATAAGAGAAGAAGTGAACAAATCTACAACGGATACTCACCTCAGTCAGCACGATTGTGTGATGGACTGAGGGAGAGTCTAGTTGAGCGTCCGTTTATATATGGTGTGTATCGTATCGTAAAGGTCACAGCTCAACAAAGAAAACGAAGAAGGAAAAGGTATAAAGTATCTATGATGCAATCGGCGCTGTGCGCCATTGCCTCTCGTCAAAACAAGGAGACAAAATATTGACAAATGACAAAGTATCGTACGAAAAGATGTCCGTGGGACCGTGGCTGCGCGCGGGCTTGCCCAAAATCCAACACTCCCCCTCAAGCTGCGTGCAGGCCGAGTTCTGCGGCGAAAGGCTTGACTTTCGGTGAGGGGAGCGCTTTCGTAAGCGTATCGGCGACCATGTCATTGGTGGGGCAGAAAACGAGGCAAAGTTTGCCATTGTCAATGATCCAACGAATGAAATGAAAATGAACGTCAATGTGTTTGGTATGGGTGTGATACTGATGGTCTTTTGCGAGCGCGATAGCGGACTGATTGTCGGAGAAAAGAGTGATAGGATCGACGAGCGGGGCGAAGACATCTGTGATGAATGATCGAAGCCAGAGGGCTTCCTTGGCAGCATGAGTTGCGGCGATGTACTCGCTCTCCGTTGTCGACAAGGACACAATGTCCTGTTTCTTCAAACTCCAAGAGACAGCCCCTCCATCAACCAGGAACGTGTAGCCAGAAATGGCTTTACGATCCTCCCCCATACTCCCATCGGCGTCTGTATATCCAACCAGCGGGCAAACTTTCCCGCCATACGTGAGTCGGAGGTCTAATGTTCCGAGTAAATACCTGTAAACACGGCGAACAGCGTCCCAATGAGGGAGGCCCGGGTTTGCGGCGAAACGAGAGATGGTGGTGACGGCGTAGGAGATGTCGGGACGAGTCCCGAGAGCGGCGTACATAAGCGAACCAACTGCCTCACGGTATGGGATATGTTGCATAGCGGCGTAATCGGCACCAGACGAGGGTGATTGGGAAGCACTGAGCCTGAGGTTCGGCTCCATCGGCGTCGAAACAGGCTTGAGTTGATCGAAGTTGAAACGGCGGAGGATAGACTTGAAATATGAGCGCTGTGATAATGAAATGGTGTGCTTGGCGCGATCGCGGGTTACCTCTATTCCTAGCAACCAGTGTAACTCCCCTAGATCCGAGATTTCGACGAAGTCTTTGATGCGTGTTTTCAGCGTAACGATGAGGTCGAGTGTTGTAGCCGCGATAGTGCAGTCGTCAACATGTACGACTATGATGGTCAGGTCGTCACCGGAATGTAGAATGAAAACGGCCTGGTCAACAGGGCACTGCCTGAAACCGACTTTCGTCACCAAGATCTCCACTAACTTCTGATACCATCATCGCCCGCTCTGTTTTAGGCCATAGAGGGTTTTGCGCAAATGACATACGCGTTTCAGATGAGCGGGGTCGGCATATTCAGGTGGCTGGCGCATATAGATACGCTCGCCGTCTTCCAATTCACCATTGAGGTATGCGCCCTTGATGTTGATTTGATGTAACTCCATGTCATGTCGTGCTGCGAAAGCAAGAATGGTGCGGATGGATTCGAGCTTGGCGATGGGGGCGTACGTGTCGAAGTAGTCGACTCCTGGTACCTGAGAATAGCCCTGCGCAACGAGGCGGGCTTTGTAGTGTACAACGTTCCCTGCAGCGTCCTTTTTGGCACGGAATACCCATTTCGAACCTACAATGTTGGTGCCATGGGGCGGGTCAATGAGCTCCCATGTGCTGGCCTTTTTCAAGGTAGCAAGTTCTTCCTCAATGCCCTTCTCCCATTGCGGCCACTCAGATCGCCGTTTTGCGTCGGCGAGTGTAGATGGTTCAAGTGCTTCGGTATCGACCATGTGGTCGTATAGTTGCAGGACAAGTTTGACATCGTCATCGTAAGGGATGGTAGCGGCAGCAGGGTGTTCGGCGATAGGTGGGACTTGGACACCGCGTGGTACTGGGTCGGCAGACTTTCTGTCGAGAATGTTGCGAAGGCGTTGGCTGGGTTTTCGGTTGCGTTGTGGACGTTCGGCGATAGGCGGGTCAGGAACAGATGGATTGATAATCGGCGACGGCGGGGCAGAGGGTTGTGGCTGTGTGGCTGGTGGGATAATGGCAAGCGGTGGATCGTCCTCGTCATGTAGTGATCCCTCCCCCTCAAGACGTTGCGGGCCATCGTAGATGTTGCGCTCAACCGTAACTGTGCGCTTCTCAGGCCAATATACACGGTAAGCATTTTCGGATTGATCGTCGATACCCATCCATTTAACCTTGCTAACCCGCCCACTTAGCTTGTTCACCGAAATGTGGACATAGACATCTGATCCCCACTCTCGAAGACGGCCCATATCAGGCTTGCAGCCGAAAGCGATTTCGTAGGGAGTATGACCGCTGAGGGCTTTGGTGGGCGTCCGGTTCTTCAGCCAAACAGCGTGGCGAGCAGCCTTGCCCCAGAGGAATTTCGGCAGCCTGCTCGAATGCAACATCGCCCGAACACGCTCCAAAATAGTGCGGTTGAGGCGTTCAGCAACGCCATTATGTTGCGGCGTGTCTGTCGCAGTAAAGCGCTGACCAGTTCCTTCGTGCTGCAAATAACAGACGAATTCATTTCCATGATACTCCCCCCCTCGATCGGAATGAAGCAATTTCACCTTGGCAGCGAGTTGTCGGTCGAGCCAGGCGGCGAAATTTTTGTATGTGGAGAAAGTTTCGCTCTTCTGACAGAAGGTGTACATGTATGTGAGTCGGGAGTGGTCATCTGTGAAGGTAACATAGTATCGTTTATCGCGCAATGTAGGGACAGGCGCAGGGCCCCAAACGTCCAACCAAATGATGTCACCAATATTGAGAGAGAGTTTGCCCTGCCGTTCTTTTGTGATGGGTTTGCGGGTGGCCTTAGCATAGACACATGATTCACAAAATGTGCCTGGGTCAGATGTCGTATCGAAATGCAAACCGGTGACTAGATTCTTCTCGGCAAGAGTTCGTGTGGCAGATGGGGAAATATGTCCATATAAGCGATGTAGTTCCATCACAGTGACAGTGCGGGGGGTAGCGGCCTGAGCAGTATCGAGTTCACGGATGACGCAATAGAGTCCCTTTGAAGTACGAGGGATACGGCCAATCGTTTCGCCATCAGCTGCCCGGATTGTACAAAAACCTCCGGCGAAAACTGTCTCAAAAACTAGTTCATCAAGATGCCCTATGGATACCAGAGTGTATCCAACCTCCTTCGAGTATAGGACTTCAGTGAGGCGTAGACGTGAAAAGTCATACCCGTTCAGGACCTCAATCACCATATCGCCCATAGCGGTGGCATTAAAAATCTGCTGGTTCGCAGTGGTGAATGGTTTGGGGGGTATGTCTGACAGCGTGTCGAACAGCTCACGATACGGAGATATGTGTCGAGTAGACCCGGAGTCGAAAAGTGCGACATATCGGTCTCGTTCTGTCGACGCAGTTGACGCAAAAGCATGGTCATCAGGGTAAATGGCATCAGCGGGTAGGCAGACCGTTTCATCGTCAGAGTCTAAGATGTCATCATCTGACAGGTCATCGTCAGCTGTGACCGAGAACCAGTCGTCTTCATCAAGATCGCTGCTCTCATCTCCAGAGGACTCCATATCGAGAAGACCAGGGATGGACTCGTCATCAGAGTCTTCCATAACGCCGAAAACGCCATCTTCATCATCCGTATCGGGCGACTTCACGTGCGCAGCGCTCTCCTTTTCGGCGGTGGGTTTGGCTTTCTTATTGTCCTCTCATTTCTGCTGATTCCACATGTAGTGGAATGGCGATTTATGCTCGGTGGATCCGCACACCCAGCAATCATTCGACTTTTCGCCGTCATGCCGACGTCCTTTGGAAAAAGACTTTCCACCGCGCCCTCGTCCTCTCCCTTTACTCTGCGTTCCAACTGACATTGCCTCATCACGTTCTTGCTTCTGCCCATCCGACTTCGAACTCCCCCTCGCCT
>JBBPUG010001198.1:0-11428 GCA_038094535.1 Tubosaeta aff. alveolata
GCCTCACTTAGCATAACCCAACATATAGATGTGTTTTCAGAATCCACAAACAGTTATGTTGTGTTTATAGTGATGATATGAGTGTATAAGCTCATTACTAGGACAAGACTGGTGCCATACAACAACTTGGATGAGGTAGGCTGTCCAATGGTGTACCACTGCTATCATCAAACAATGTTGTCACGACAAGGGAGATGAGGAGATGAAGGGGATACTACATTGATGATGGCATCATGACAGCTGGTCCAATTTAAGGTTTGGCCATACATTCCTGCACCCACCAGCTTGTGCACTTACATATAGGCCTATCACACAATATCAACTAGGAGAAGGGGACACTCCTATAGTAGCTCAAAAAAGTGTCCCAATGTTGGACCATTTTGGACAAATGGGTTAATTGCCAGAGATAGGGTACAAATAAGAACAAACACTTGCAGAGTCAAAGATAGTACTTGCTCTTGGAATTCTAACGCTGCTTAGATCATGTGATTTGGTTATCATGGCACTGAGATATAGCCATTTTGTCATTAGGACACTTATTTGAGCATCATCTGAAATTCAGACTTTTAGTATCTAGTGGGCCCTTCTGTGGTCTTATCATTCCCTCTATTTTCCCTGGCATGCTTTTTATCAATCTTTTACATCTTTCAGCCTCAATTTTACCCCACTCCACTATAATTCCTTTTCAAAGCCTCTATACTCCTTTTAATGATTTTGGGCATTTTTTCAAGATTTTACAAAGATAGTCAATAGGGCTAAGGTTTGGAGACTTAGCTAGCCAATCCAAAAGCTTCATTCCATGAGAGTAAAGCCAATCCTAGGCCCTTTTAAAGAAGTACTTAAGGTCATTAGCCTACTAAAATGTAAGGCATTTCTAAAAAATCCTATAACTTTTTATACTAGAAAGCAGATTGTGCTCCAAAATGAAGACATATTGCTCAGAATTAATCTTGCTCTTTATTCCTATGCAAATCCCAAAATAATTTCAACATATACATTCTCAAACAATCAAGGAATCTTCTACAAACTTCATTATCCACTAAACTCCTCTACATATTTTACAAAGGCTGACTTGCTACTTTCTGGCCATATTTCCATGTATCTGACCTAATCCTGTTTATCTTGGTTTCATCTAACCAAATAACCATAATCTACACCACCATAATTCAGATTTTGCACATTAGAATAAAAGTCAGCCTATGTTTTGTATGTTTGGTCATCACTAAAGCTCTTAGCAAAGCAGACTTGAACAGTGCAGGAATTAATATGGTAAGAAAAGATGCAATTGATGAGATGAATAGCTTGAACAGCATTTTCAGCCTTTCTAGTGCTAATACTAAACACAATTTCTCTTCTATTAGTAGAAGAAAACTTTGAAGGATGCCTTGGTTTGGTGTTTTTCTTATCTAGAAGGAATCCCCTGATGACTCAAGACACAATAGACCTCCATGGACCAGTTTAAGAATAAATTTTACAAATGGAGAGACCAGATTCAGTGAGAAAGAGGATGTTGGCATTAATAGGGGTAAAGATGGCTTTTATGGTAATAATGGCTGGATGAATAAAGTACATGCACTTTGAATATCTTAGATATACAGAAGTAACTAAGGTCAAGGCATAGCACCCATCAGCAGCTATCAAATTCTTATGTTATCTGCTAAATAATAAATGACAGCTTGATACTCAAATAAGTGTCCCAATGACATGCCATTTTAAAATGGCTGCATCTCAGTGCCATGACAACCAAATCACATGATCTAAGCGTCATTAAGATGCCAAGAGTAAGTACTATCTTCCATCCTGCAAGTGTTTGCTTTTGTTTGTCCCATAACCCTGGCAATTAACCAGTTTGTCTGAAAAGGCCTGATATTGGGACACATTTTTGAGCCACTGTAGATGCTGAGACATGACATTGAATGTGTCAAGAGTGTCAAGTCATGACACAGGGTTTTCTTGTAAGTTAGAGGGTGTGATCATGAACATTAGCTGTAGTCATATTGGCAAATGTGGGTGGTTTTGAACCAGCGACGGTCCTCATCAGATGGCAATGCAGCCATTACCACTCCACTAGCCAGCTGTCTTTAGCTAGCTACCCCTAAGCCTTTCATGAAGTAGGGGATTCCCATGCCTGCCAATGCCAGCCCAGCGCATGTTAGACTTGGGGGGTGTATGTAATAGGGAACATCTCATCAGGTAGGAGGTGCCGTCACTCCCAGCTGCCAAGCAAGGCATCCAATGAAACGCTAACCAGGGACTAGCCTTTCAGCCAATACTGGGATTTAATTGGTTGTGTGGACAATTGTTACCAGTTATAGCATGGGCTTAGGGGGTTCTCCAAAGATGTGTCCCACACCCAATGCCAAGCCGAGTGGCAGGCTGCATTCTATAGAGGGGGTGACCTAGACCAGGGGGTCTGTCATATGCCATTCCAACTCCTATCAACTCTGGTCAACTCCAGACCATCTCCGGTGTGATCTCCTCAGATACGTATCACCTGACTTCTGGACCATGTGACATCACCTCATTTAGTATAGATTCACTTATGTAACGAAACTGCGCACCACTTCAGTCATCTGTATATCTGGTGCATAGCTCCAGCTTTCATTTACTTGTTCCTCCATCTTACTCATTATTTTAGTCATCAAACATTCCGTCTTATCAATCCATAGTAATTCCTATGTATCTCCATAGTATAAATATTCTGTAGTGTACAGTGTTGTACTTTAGTCAGAATATCAACTAGAATACCTCCTGTGTTCCTAATCAAACTCCTGATCTCCGCTTAACCCCTAAACTCCTAACTCTGCTCCTAAGGGTCCTGAACCTACACAAGGGCGCGACACATAAGTCCTGTGCCAAGACCCACCTCTCCACACCTCCACATCTCCACATCTCCGACCCCCTAACCCCTAATCAGAAGCAAGGAGGACCGGTTCTGACAGGGTCACAAACCCCTCCCTCTAATGGCTGACAAAGCTTGGACAAGG
The DNA here is from genome assembly GCA_038094535.1 of Tubosaeta aff. alveolata. Lineage (NCBI taxonomy): Eukaryota > Fungi > Basidiomycota > Agaricomycetes > Boletales > Boletaceae > Tubosaeta > Tubosaeta aff. alveolata. The sequence goes on from JBBPUG010001198.1 coordinate 2,988, forward strand.
CCTAGACTGCATATGTAAGCATGGAATAAATGCAGTCTGATGACTCCCATGCTAACCAATAAGGTGTGGCTGTACATCTCGAACTTTATACTGTTGTAGAGCTAGTAGACTTTACTCTTTGCTTCCCCCTCTCACCTTCCTCACTTGTCCATCCTGCTGTGTTGAGTGATCGATCCTATCTGCTCAGCATCCCCTTTCCTGTCATTCTAGACCCCAGCAGTTTCACTCTTCCAAAGTATCACATTTCTGTGTTCACCACAAGCACTTGATCATCTCCATCAACATGAGTGTCTACTACCACTCTTTTTTTGCCAATCTCAATGATCTCATCCTGTATACTCTGATTTCACCTCTAGAGTGTCTTTTCTTGCTGCCATCTCATACCCCTCCGGTGACTCATCCTGCTACCATTTGCCACCATCTGTTCCTCCTAGCATTTGTCTACCTGATTTCTTGATCTATAGGACACCTTGCAGCATTGACTCATTGGAGACTCGTCCTCACCATTGTCTTGCTCTCTACCCGCTGTTCATCAGCTCAAACATTCTACGATCTCCTTCCTTCATACTCCCACCCATTCCTCATCCCTACCATGCTTGTTCTGCCTCATTGTCCCTAGCCTCTGGCCTATTCTCCGTCCTTCTCACCTTATTAGGCTGATATCCTATCCAGCTCAATCACCTGTTCACTTCTTTTGTAGCCTGTGCTTTACTCATTGTAAGTTGCTTTGTTTTTCCTTGACATCTGTCTCTTATTTGTTCTGTTGATGCTTCATGCTTGATCTCACCCTTCTGCTTCTGCCCCTTCTCCTTGTTATTTTTCCTCTCTCAGCCCCTCCACTGTTTTTGTGAGTATTTCAGGTTCCACTCCTTGCATTGGTGTCTTATGTGTGGATGTGCCCTGCTTGTGAGTCATTTTCTTTAATTGTTGACTTATTTACTGACAAGTCTTGTCAGTGATAGTCTCTGAGAATCCCTCTGTTTGTTACATCCTCCCCTTGCTAGCTTGCCTTCCAAGCTTATTTCAGTCCACAAATCCAATTCCAGTGTCTATTTCATTCAGCACTATCTTTTTCCATCTTCTTGGTCTGTTTTGCCATCTCTTTTCAGTCTACTGCACAACCAATATTTGCCCATCCCTGATTTCCATTTTACCCATCCCATCCAATCACACTGTACACATACCAATCCAAGTCTTCTGTGCACTTCCTCCCTTGCTGACTGCAATTTTCTTGGCACTTGCTTATTCTCACACACAATAGCTATAACCCTGTGCCCTCATTTCAATTGTCTTTAGCCCATCATTTCCATTTATCACCTTGCTCATCACCCCACCTCCCTGCAACATTACCCTTACTGTGTAACTACACAGCTTTTTCTTAAATCTTTTTACCCCCTTTCTGAACAACTTTTGTTCTTTAAACTTTTGTGTCTGTTCAAGCTGCCCTATCATCTCATCCAATGTACTGGCTGAAAAAACCTGAAGATATCAGCTTTCAACTTACAAGTCAGCTATTCACAAGTGGTACCCACAGATGCTCATCTCTCTTATGCAATTGGTCATCTGACCCTCTCATCACCCTTTTCCAAAAAAGAAGACATTCAAGTCACTGTCTGTGTAGACAATCTGTCTAAAATCACATGCTCTGGAAGCTTGTCAGAAGATGGCTTGACTATGAGATGGAATCATCCCTTTCTTTTGTAGATGCTATTTCATGTACAACTGAGCTCATTATCATTCTCTCTCTAGCTTTGGATCTCCAGACACATCTGTTCATATTTCTCTCTGGATTCTCTCTGAGGAACTTACCCTTGAGTGGAAAAAACAACCATTGGGTGGCCAGGTGACAACAAATATAGCTAGCCTATTGAGGTCTGGCAATAATATCTGGCAATGTAAGTCCCTTTTCACCCTGCAAAGTAGTGGCTAATAGTCCACTAGGTAATGTGCCTGGACTCTCTATTGATCTTGCAACCCTCTTCATCACATGCAAGGCAAGTGAAGTGCTGGTGAGTTTGTGCCATAATCCACCCCATGTCATTGAACTCAAATAATGTATATCTTAGATTATACCCACTGAGCATGGCTGTCTGTCTGCTCTTCAAGAATATGCAACAAAGCTATACAATTATGGAAGAGATTCCCAAAATGTGGCTTTCATGTCTACAAAAATTGAAATAGGTCAAACAATGTTGGATTTGTGTCCTCTAGGAGATGAAAACCACACTTATTATCTGGATGTCCTTGGAACAGCCTTCTTGTGGCATTATAGCCAGGATGGTAATATTGTTGACATCAATAGAAGCATTGATTTTCTTCAAAAAAAACTTGATCTCTGTCCCAAGGGACATCCAGAACATACTGAGGCTTTTGGAGGACTTGTGATGGCCTTGGACTGGCATTATGACATCCAAAAAATAAGAAAGACTTGGACAGGCTTATAGACATGGCATAGGCATGGCTTGATTTATGCCCATTTGGACATCCAGATCATGAAAATGCTTTTTGAACACTTGCACAATCATTGCAGAATCGCTATTATATTTGCAAGAACATTGTGGACCTGAATAGGGCTATTGAAATGGGAGAAAAAAGGCTTGAACTTTGTCCATTAGGCCATCCAAGTCATGATAATGCCTTGAACAATCTTGTAGGAAGCATTTATGAACAATACAGAAAACTAGGTCATCTAGCTGACCTCAACAGAGCTATCAATCTCTATGAGAAATGTCTTGAGCTCTACCCACCAGGTCATAGGGATCATGGGTTAAGTCTTCAGAATCTTGCATTTCCACTGAAGGATCGCTTTAAAAAAATAAAAAATCATTCAGATCTGATTATGGCAAATAAGTTGTTCAAAGATGCACTACAAACCTACTCTGTCTACCATACAGGTTTTGCATCCAGTACTGCTCAAGTAGCCAGAACAACTCTACTCTTGCACAAGACACCTCAAGAAGCCAATTCTTCTGATCAATCACTCCCCTTATTGGATGAGGCATTTAAAGCCTATAGGCTGTTGAAGAAATGTGGTCCAGCAGCTTCTGTGGATCTGTGGAATGCAACTCAAGCATGGGTTGAGAATGCTGAATACCATAACCACCCCTCAGTCTTGGAGGCATATCAAACATCACTCAACAATTTAGATCACATCATCTCCCTTAATTCCTCTCTGGACTCAAGACATGGCACAATGCAGGCAAGAGTGACTAGTGCAGTCATAGATGCATTTTCATGTGCCATAAGACATGGTAACCTCATGATGGCTGTTGAGCTGCTAGAGCAAGGCAGAGGAATCCTGTGGAATCAGCTTGCTCATTTTGATGTCTCTTTGGCCACCTTGGAGGCTCAGAGTGAAGAAGGACATAGACTAAGGAGGAAATTCATGCAACTGAGTGCAGATCTTAAGAAGCATGCTGAACAAAGTGCAAATCAAGGAACAGCTCCATACTGGTGGGTGCACGAGGAATGGCAGGGTGTGGTGGACAAGATTCGCACGCTTGAGGGATTCTCACGGTTTCTGTTACCTCCGTGTTTTGACGACCTTCAACGAGCCGCAGAAGATGGACCAGTCATCATCGTGAATGCAAGCGAATACAGCTGCGATGCTCTCATTGTCCTCCACGTTCACCCACCTGTTCACGTCCCCCTTGGTTGCTCGCTCAACGACATCGACCAACTATGCGCCCAATTATCAGAGTTGACGCAGGACTCGCATGCATTTGGACCGCATAGGGAATTGTATGTGAAGGAAGTGTTACGGGAGTTGTGGAAAACAGTAGTGGAACCCATCGTCTCTGTCCTACAGAATGAAATTCAACTCCCTCCAGGTTCGCGGATCTGGTGGTGCCCAACATCCAAGTTCACGCTCCTCCCACTGCATGCTGCGGGCCCGCATCGGAATGAAAAGAAGAATCTGATGGACATCTATGTCTCTTCGTATGCACCCTCTCTTTCTGCTCTCATTCGTGCGCGGGAACGCCTTCATTCTCAGCGAACTACCCCGGGAACATCGGGCGTGGTCTCGTTTGCGGCAGTGGGTCAGGCACGCCCGAGCAAAGACAAAGGGCTGGGCCACCTTCCAGAGGTAGAACACGAGGTCCAAAGAATTCGTAACGAGACGAGTATGCCTGCAAACATCAAATTCGAAACCGTCGCCGGACCTGCGGCATCTATTGAAGGGGCCGTGCAAGCCTTCAGAGATCACCAGTGGGTGCACGTCGCTTGCCACAGTGTGCAACACGCCGAAAAGCCCTTTGACTCATGGTTTGCAATGGGGGACGGCAAGCTCATGCTGATGCAGATCTTCCAGGAGTGCTACACGAACTCTGAATTTGCGCTCCCGTCTGCATGTCATACGGCCAAGGGAGATGCGTCGACGCCAGATGAAGTGCTCCATCTCGCGGCTGGGATGCAGTTTTCAGGGTTCAACAGGGTAATAGGAGCGTTGTGGAGGGTGGACGATGCGATCACGCACCAGGTGGTGACTCGGTTCTACAAAGAGATGTTCAAGCACCTGAACATTGATTTCTCACATGCGGCTGCAGCGTTGAACACTGCGGTGATCAAGACTGCGGATGAGGTGTCGTTGGAGAAGCGGATTGTGTTTGTACACATCGGAATTTGAGTTACTTGATCAGTGTAGGTCCCCTTCTTTCTTACAGGCAAGAGTATTGATGTTGCACCTTCCAGGTCCCCTTGTGTGTGAATGACTTGTGTCGTATACCAACATCACTGGATACCGAGCTCATCAGATTATGCTTGAACGTTATGATTTCCTATGATCCCCAGGTTGACCTTTACCTCTTTTTTTTTGTGATAAGTATGTCTTGTGTTTCACTTTGTATCACTTGTCAGGTCAGACGATGTTTCTTGTTGGCTTCATCATGTCAAGTCTGTCAAATTTGAATGTCTTCTTGGTCACCTCATTTTTGGCTATGTTTTTAGTAGCAGATACTATCATTGCAGGCACTATGCAAAGATCCAACAACAGAAGGGTGAAAGCATTGGTCATTGCTATGTTCAATGTATTGGTTATGTAGTAATGTGTCATGCTGACAATGCAGACGATCGGAAACAAACCAGTTGAGCTCGTTTGTCGGATCACCGACCACCATGCCTCGTCGTCTTCATGGTGCGGCTGATAATCACAGTGTTTTCGAGTCCCAATGGCGAGTGAGTCGAATACGTTAACCGGTGGCCCTCCCCGAAGCGGACGAACGGGTGCGGCCAGATAACGCTGAAGATCTAACAGCCATATCTATAATTTAACGCACAAGCGATTGCGCACCTATTTCCTTTCTACTACTCCATCATCCATATTCTCCTGAGACCGTCGAATCGTTACAACATAGAAAAACGCAGGTTACCATGGTAGGGTGTCTTTCCTACCTGAGATAGATAACAAGCATGCGGCAGAGCTCCCAATACCCTCTGCGGCGCATACAACCACTCCCGCTTATGAGCGAACAGTAGTTTTCTTTGACCTTGAGAGCACGGGGATAGAGTTGACATCAGCATGCACGACGAGCACTTTCAAGCTGGTAAGCGTTGGTAGCCGATGGTATGATACCACCTCGGATTCACTGATGGATTGAAGTGTCAGTCAACGCCGCAAGGCCTAGGCGTCAAAATTATCTGTCGTTGTTACCTAGCCCACCGCACGAAAAAAACATCACGATCATCAATAAAGACCACCCAAAGGTGGAATGCAAATGTAAACAACGACACACAAAAAAGACGCAGGGAAGGACCCGAAAGTGGTAGAAATGTGCACCTGCTCGGCGTTGGTTGGCTGGTTGAGGTGCACACAGTGCCGGCGAGTGAGTCACCAAGCGCCTCCGGATTTCATTGGCAAGGCCGATGACCATCATCTGAAGTCAGTAGTCCCGGCTTGGGCACCCCGCTTCTCGCGGAGGACGCTACCGGCGCGCCGTCCGATCCCTTGGAAAACACGCGCCATTGTCGATACATGAGGGTCCAGGCTGGTCCCGCCGAGCGGGAGTGGACGATCGTCCAGGCGTTCTTGGGCAACAGCCACCCGTAGACTGAAGTGCGGACGCGTCGGCGTATCGGAGGATAATGCAGAGAGACATACGGTTGAAAGCGACGCCGAAGTGGCCTTCTCGAGCACGCGGAAAGAGTGAGGTGATGTTAGCTTCGCATCCTATTCGGTTCTTCATATATAACTCTGATCCCGAACGTGGAACAAGGCATGGACTGCGAGGGTGATCAGTGCGACGCGCCTGCGGCCCTAGCGATGGCTGCCACCTACCCAACCTTCCCGGCCCTCGTTCCGCACTCCAGATCGGCGTGGTGCGTCGTTTCAAAAAGGGAGGCATCACAAGACAGGTCGAGAACGACGCGCGTACCTCGCCTGCTGTGCACCGGGGACGAACGGTATAGAACGCCTGGATCGGTCCTTTCCTGGCAAACCTAGAAATCTTCCTCGGTCTCTTCTTTGTGATAGGACTTGCCACTGATCTCTGTGGGTGCCTACTACCAGCCACCCGCTGGACACACCGCAATCAATGTTGGGGCCAGTCGAGAACACGTAGTCCTGCACCGGGACTTCGAGGCGAAATGAGGGCCAGTTTGGTTAGAGAGCCGGATCCGCGCCTCACGGTTTGGAGTGGATACTCTGCGAGCTATGCCATGTTGTCAGCCCGGTGCGATGGGGTTCGAATTCTGTATAATTCTTGTCACAATCGGCGGACTTTGTTCCAGGATCGTGATCGAATGCGACGTTTTGGGGTATAGTTTCCGAAAGTAGATGACTGGGAGGAAGTGGGGTGGACATGAGGCAGCGATTACCTAGTCATCGCCGCACTAGGTGAAATGGACCAGAAGGCGTCCGAATCCATGATGCAAAAAGGTGGCGCACGCATGATCGACACGTTGTAGGGTGGTGTCCGGATCAATCCCAAAAGTACATACGAGAACTGTCTGGCAGCGATCCGATCTAAACTCGAGCAGCCCAGGGTGACCACAACTATGTCGACAAAGTAATCTGTGAATATGACACAATGTACCGACTCGAGCACGGTGTCCCAACTCGCCTCCAGGCATCACGATCTGGCAGCGTTCTTTTTCTGTTCCTTCAACTTTTCAATGCGCCAGGGCCCCCGTCGTCAGTTCAGCAGACTCATGTGTACCCGGAGAGAAAACATACTAGGCGCCGCTCCTCCTTTCGTCACGCCATTTCGTTCGCTTTTCCTTCCTTGGACATGCCTCCCGTGGGCTTTGAAACCGGTTCTGGATCGACTGGAAAAAGCGGTGGTGATGATACAGGGGTAGGGCGAGCACTTGAAGCTGGAGAAACGGTAGCCGGTTTGCTATGGCGGCCACTCAACCGTCGGGCTTGGGCAGGAGGTTGGGGCGTCAGCGCACGGGCGGGCGGTTGTGGTGAACCCCACAGGGTCGATGTCGTCGCGGGTGGTGGGCTTGCTAGCATACTCATGGTCCCCCATTCATCGTCACCTACACGAGGAAGTTGTTCGACGTACGTACGAGGTCGTAGACTGACGTGCCTTTGGGGGTACTCGGTCGTGAAGTGCCAAATCCGAGGTCCGCTGCGGAGAACTTGGATACCCCAGTGGGCGCACTCTCGAACGCACCTGAAAAGATAGGCAAATAAATACAAACGCTTGGACAGATGTGATGGCTTACTCCAATCACCCTCGTCGGCATTCACGTCCATCAAATCGTTGGTTCCCCAGACATGAAGCCCTCCTTCCTCAGTGGTAACTTGCGCAGCGAGCTGCGCCGCAACCGATCTCGCGCTCGTTTTGTTTCCACCAAGTTGAAGTCCTTTCGGCTGCGCGAAACTCTTCGCAGGTTTCGAGCGTGGTTGGGTGTCAACACTAGAGCTGGTCAGGGCAGTACCATTATTGATGGGTTGCATGCGTTTCCAAGCGCTTTATAAACAGTTCCATCGTCTTGAAGGCCTGATCGCGCACAATCCTGGTCAATGGTCAGTCCAACACCGCTACCGCAGGCTATGGTCCTTACTTTTCTTTATCGAGCGTAGAACCTACGATGTTCGGGATTACCTTGGCGGCCACACCCTCAATATTAAAACATCCGCTGGTCGCTGCAAACGCCATCAACCCTGCTACCCGTGCGTGTAGAAAAGGATCCCTGAGTGCTTTGGAGAACGCGGGAATGAGGACTTTTTGCTTGGTATTGTAACCCAGGGTAGGCCCCAGACGGCCAATAAGCACGCAGATATTTGTTCTTATAGATGCCTCGGGATCACTTTGGAGGCAAGCGAGATGGCGCGGGAGCTCGTTGTTGAGAATACGGTCGCTGAGCTGTAGAAGTGTTTATTGACACGAAGTCGTCGGATTCCGTATCCGTAAAGCCAGACTGCTAGATGATCCCAATCAGCACATTATAGCAAACAATCATAGCACACGCACAAGATGGGGCCAGACTATCTA
>JBBPUG010001199.1:0-11426 GCA_038094535.1 Tubosaeta aff. alveolata
GAGTATTGCAGTGCGCTTCACGCACTGCATCTTTGGTAGGTATTGGAACGCTTTTGGGAGCCACTGTATATGTCGGTCGGCACTTGTTCTTCATTAAATCAGCTACAAGTTCTAAGGATGCCAGTGGGAAAGGCATGAAATCCCATCTCAGTAACAGAAAACAAGAAGAAATAGAAACCAATAGAAAAGTGAAACAGAAGTGTGATGTAGGTAAGTTTTCACTTGAGAATTATTGTCAATATTGTATTACCTGAATCCCACAGCACGGAAGTGGATTGGTGTCAACAGAATAGCAAAACTCACTGGAGTAGAACACATTGCAGGAATGTTCAGAGTTGGACTGAGGTTTTTTTGCACTGAGGGTCTAGTAGGACCTGATGCATGACAGTAGACCCTGATGAGTAGATAGGCTGGCCACCAGCCTGACTCAGATATCGGAAGTTCAGTGAGAGCAAACTATCCAAGCATGAACACCGCACCAGAAAAGTGGGTTTTTCTTCCACCCACTATTTAGTACGGTGCAACGGCACACCCTTAATAACAAGGAGGGCGAGGCGTGACATCATGCTACCACAAGATGAGATGACGATAATGGGGAAGAGGCATGACCACAATCGTGGTTGTGCCACTCCCCACATGATAACATATCATATCCTACGACAACGACTCATGAGTGCAGCCATTCACCGACAGTTGCCCCATATCAAGGGCGACGATGCTCAAGGGCAGGGTGCAATGGCACACCCACCACAACGGCAATGAATGAAGGCAACAGAGCGGCCACACCCACCTCAAAGCAACGATGGAGTGACACCACAGCCATTATGTGCGAGGACGAGGGCAATGTGATGACCACACCACCACCAAAACAAGGTCATTGATGAAGGCATGCCCATGGCGACAACAATGACAATGTGCAAGCAGGGGTGACAAAATAGCCGTGCCAAAGGGCAATGACAGAGATGATGACATGCAACTGCATGCACACCACCGCCAGGACGATGTACAAGGGCATGACAACATAATGGGATGGTGTCCTTTGAGTTGAATGCTGGTCACAAGGACCGAGAGGTAGTCACAAGATGGTGGAAGTAACTCACCATATGTCTTGTGGCATATATAATGGCGATCCACTTCCAAGAGGTTGAGCCATCTTCAAAAGCTCAATCATTTATACTCATGACGCGCTGTGAAATAAGTTTAACATGAACAGGAAAAGCTTGAATGATCTATCAAAATCACGCTTGGATAAACTAGTGACAGACACATCTCATCGCTGGAAAGTCCATACGAGAAAATGTTTACTAATGGCCAGTTATGATCATTGATTATGCAAATTGGTGTGTAGCACTGTGGCAGTGAGGCAGGGCTAGGCGGAGGAGAGTGTGTGTGGTGTCGGGAGTCCATGGATAGTAGGTCATAGTGTCGGCTGTCATAGGTAGAGAGCGTCCTTCCACCTGCATGCCTTCCGGGTTTCCCTGCTAGCCTCCCAGGGCCTGTCCCAGTCTCCCCTACTCCAGCACTCACAGAATATGCTCACTATGAGTGTCCCTATTCATTAGATATAAAATACATCAATAAAATTCACTGCAAATATATCACATCATTACATGCACCGACCGTCAAGTCACACAAGGCCATTGTGGAACTAGGGATTGTGGAGGAGCTGGGTGACTGGAAGGCAGCCCCAACAGGGGAGCACTAAGCCTGCTTGACACAAGTATGACAACATATAAACCTTGCAGCAAATTGCAACTGATCTTCCCAGTAGTGAGTGTAGGTGTAACTTCAGGCGCTTGATCACGAAAACAGATATGCTTCGTGATTGCATGGTGGAACGTGTGAAGGGAGATCGAAAATTCTGGGCGAGGGGCACAAAAACCTTCATAACCACTTTGGCAGGTTACATGGGCAGCCTACAGTGTACTCACAGGTTCAACTCGGATCTGCCTGAACATGCACCCAAAAGTATCTTTACTCCCAAAGTTTGAGCACCGCGTGAACGTTTCTCCATCAAACATTTACTTCCGAGTATTCAAGGCCAACAAGTCTGTTGAAACTATAGTAAGGGCAAGTGTGCCCACTCAGTCACTGCCCACGATGTGAAACACGACTAAATTCACCTATAGTAAGGGCAAGTGTGCCCACTACAGTACATTAGCTAGAACTACAATGAAGAAATAGCTGGAGTCTCACCTCAGTCACTGCCCACGATGTGAAACACGACTGAGGTGAGAGAAAAGTAACGTAAAGCTAAAAATATGGGCGGAGTTGTGATCGTGTAAAACTCCGGAATGTTCAAATTAGTGTAAATGGAATAAGTATTGAAAACTAGATGTTTCTGGTCTTCCCGCAGAAGAAGTGCTTCAAGACTATCGGAAGTGGCTGTGCGGGAAACTTCCGGAAGTGTCGGAAGCGCAGGAATTCCGGAAACATTGGAAGTATCGGAAGATGTACAGAGTTACACTTTGACAAAGTCTAAATGAGATCAGAAGAACATCTGGAAAAACAGGGTTTCCGTGTGTGAGCCTTAGCCTCCTCTCACACGGTGACCAAATACTGGATATTTAGGCGTTTAATGTTTCTACAATCATGGGAAAAGTAAGTTATACACACTGTTTCTCTCGGCCTCTTGAGGTTGCTGATAGGCTGGTTGAAGCGCACAGCATGCCAGCCTTGAATGAGAGCGTTCAGTGTAATGTTTCAAAATGCAACCAGTACCATAGAAACTACGACCTGTGCTCAGTAATGTAACGCTAAGCATACTCAAGAGAGTGTTCGACTTAACTCAAGAGAGGCGGACACTCATGAAGAGGTACCACAGTGTCTCTTCTAGCAAGCTAAGTGCGAACTGAGGACAGAGGACAGAGGACGATGATGAGGGAGCACACAGGTCTCAAGAATCACTCAAGGATTAGAACTAGGAGGTTCAAGGAGTTGGGGTGAAGGACGTTAACTGAGACTGAGGGCAATGATGAGAAGCTCAGAGGACTCAAGAATCACTTGAGGACAAAGAACAAGTATGCAGGATGGCGTAGATTCAGTGTAAGGAGTAAAAATACAGGGCAAGTGGTATAAGTATTCCTATCGTGGGAGAATGGAATGCTATAGAACATGAGGAAACAAGGGAACACATTGCCATTGTGAGAGAGACGGTTGCGGAGCTAATCGTCCAATAAAAAGAGGTTTATATAAGAGACAAGCAAGCAAGAGAAGAAGACGGAATGAGATGATGAAGAAGGGAGAAAAATCATAACAGGTAAAGGATATGCCGACAAGCTTTGGTAATATTCTGTCTTGGAAAGCCTGAGAGTTATCATGCAGTTTTAAGAGGAATCTGCTGAGGAGAAAAGTAGATGGATGGCAGATCACATACTCAAACTTTCCACACAATTTGTATGTCATGAAATAGCTTGGGTGTTTGACATCAGAGTTACAAACTAAAGAGCATATCATTTTCTCTTCAGTATTGCTTGCTTTTCTGCATCCTCCAAGCGTCCCATCGATGCCCCAAAAGAACTACCGGAAATCTGGTGATGCATGTTGTTGACATCAGTGTTCGGATATGGGAACAGTGGAATACCCGGGGACGTATGCTACAGACTTGTGCCATGGTAGGCATCATTCCTGTTATATATTACACTACATCGATCACATTCACAAGCACCACTAGTTATTGGTGCACTCCGTACACCACGAGATCTTTTATATACAACAACGGTCTTGCCTTTTAGTGTTCTACATGTTTATACAAGTACATACCCAGGTGCTAGTGAATTATACAGTATTACGAAGAAGTATACTAGAAACTGAAAGCAAGATGGACAATGAAGTCATCAATATACAACAGTTGTAAGACAACTTAAACCATCAGCAAAACTGCTTTTCCCTCTATTTGCAATGTCAGACCAGACACCCGTAGAACGTCCTTGTCTGCACTTATTGGAATTTGACTATTGGCAGACTGGGTTGGTGAGGTCGCTTGCGAATCAGGTGACCAAGCCATTCCAGACTTCACAGGAGTAAACAGTAGGAAGGAGAACAATCAAACAACGCACCACTCTGTTTAGATCATACATGCAGAATAAGTCTGCCTTGATCAACTCACAGGTAAGAAGGGTGTCCATAAGAGTCTTCAAATTCAAAAATTGTTGTTAGTGGATAATATACATTGGTTAGAATAACACTTACATTTGTATATATATGGCCAATGGGAATAGCGAACATGCCATAAAGATTTGTATTTGGGAGAAGGGTGAATATGAAAAGATCTCTTATGGAGAAGATACCAGCAAATAGACCCATCTGTATGGCTCCATGAATAAGTCGATTGAGAACTATATCCGTCTTGTGGAAGCTGCCCCGCCAACGGGAGAAGATAATGATCAATATAACTAGCGATCATGAGTGGATATCTTCTATCAAACAGACAATATTACCAGTGATGAACGAGTCTATGGCAACCTGGGTTGACAGCCAGGCAATAATAAGGGGTGTTATATGGGGTAAATCAGATAAACTAAAAAAGTTTGGTCAGGTTGATAATGGATCACCTTCATTGGATGTACACATTTATGATAGATGCTTCGATGGTGCACATGACACCTAGGAGAAATGAAGGCACTGCCAATGTGATGACTATACTGTACATGAACTTGCTATTAGTCAAACAACAGATTCTATGATATCCAGAGCTTTAGAGTGATCAGATCAATGCATCATTCACTTGCCTGAAGCCAAGATATATTTGTGTCACAAGAGCAGTGATAGCAGTTCCAATGGGAGTAAATTGGTATGGCCATAAACCCACTTTGAGAAGTGAGGGGAAGATTAAAGAAGCGAAGTTGTCACGCACATTCAAGAACTTCTGGATTGTCATAGTTCTCCACGCTTGAATGCTATCAATATGAATGGCACAATGACAGACAGAGGCACTAACGTGTAATACCACACCATATATATAGCCCTACAAACAAATTCAGCTATCTGTGGAGTATGCAGAGTATGTGATTTGATGGCAGCACTTACACTATGGTGTGGAAGGTATTCAGGATGAATAAAAAGAATACCATATACCTAAAATTGCCCATCAGAGGTGTACACTGCTAAATGCCTAAGAACACACTTGGTTGCTGGTCGATCATTGAATTTTGGGGAATAAGTCATTGTTACGATTTTCTCCTCTTCCATTGTCATCTTTCTCCATGACTCTCCTCTATTGCTGTTATCCTTGTCACTCCTGCTTTACCTTACCAATTCTCTCAGAGGTTACCATTTACTTTCTTTTGACTCTCGACCTACTAATGTTATCTTTACCATTTCTCCTCTGTCTCTTCCAGTACACATGCGTAGATTCCTTTTGTCTTGCTATCTCATACTAGATACTTGACTGGTCTCTTAGTTAGCATTCTTGTGTTGTTTATACTTCACACTGAATACACGCCATCCTGCATACTTGTTCTTTGTCCTCGAGTGATTCTTGAGTCCTCTGAGCTTCTTGTCATTGCCCTCAGTCTCAGTCAATGACCTTCCCCCCAACTCCTCGAACCTCCTAGTTCTAATCCTCGAGCAATTCTCAAGACCTGTGTGCTCCCTCGTCATCGTCCTCTGTCTTCTGTCCTTGATTTGCACTTAGCTTGCTAGGAGAGACGCTGTGGTACCTCTTCATGAGTGTCCGTCTCTCTTGGGTTAAGTTGAACGCTCTCTTGAGTATGCTTACCGTTACAAAAGATTCAGTGTCTCCTTCAGCCCCTCCTGTTACAGAGCAGGGCCTACCCCCCCCACCTTTCCTCATCACAGTCTTCACCATGCCATTAGGCAACCATTGGATGACTGATCGTTGTCATCATAGTCACTAGCTCCCCCTCGCAACCATTGGACAATTAATTGTCATCATAGTCACTAGCTCCCCCTCACAACCGTTGGACAATTAATTGTCATCCTCATTGTCACAGTCCCATCGGACGACCGATTGTCGTCACCCTAGCCATAGTCATCATCACAGTCAACAACCCTAGGATCTAGTAACCCTAGATCAACCATCGGATGGCCGATCGTTGTCATCACTAGTCACAGACCCTCTGGATCTAACAGATCAACCATCAGACAGCTGATCGCCATTGTCCTAGTCATTGACCTCAGGATCTAGCAAACCTAGATCAGGAAGGATCTCCAAACCTTCATCCACTGTTTACCCCTCGACACTAGCCCCATAGTAACCATGGATGTCACATACATCAAACTCAAGAAACTCTCCCTGCTTGAGTGCATGAGATGCACTAAACTCGGTCTTTGTTTTCATTGTCGCCAGAAAGGCCACAATGCCATTGAGTGCTTAGGCACTAAACCCTCGTCCCCTCACCCACAGAACACTAGACCTATTGAAACCTTAGCCAACCTTGATCTCATCTCTGAAACTTCCAAGTCCACTGACATTGTAGATGCCTACATTGACAAACTCTGCCACAACTCCGGGAAGGACAATGCCTTGCTTCTTCAGACCTTGAAAATATACCTTGAGAAGCCTAAGCCTGCTTCTGCCCTCGACACTTACTTCAATAAACTTTGTAACTCCGGGAAAGATGATGCCACAATCCTTCAAGTCTTGAAAACCCTCTATGAACCCGACAAAGAACTCTCTAATGAAGAAGTCACCAGCCTTGCAGTCCAAGACTTCTTGACGGAAAAGGAACCGTCCACACCTTCTCCTCCCAACGTCCTCCTCGGACTACCCAACCAAAGAGCCCTCCATTTGCCCATTTGTCTCCAAGTTGGTTCAAACATTGTCAAGACTGTTGCTCTTGTAGATTGTGGAGCAACTGGTAATTTCATCAACCGTAGTCTTGTCCCTGCCCTTTGTATGGGAATCAAACATATTCAGAAACCCCTCATGGCCTACAATGTCGATGGCTCTCCCAACCAAAAGGGAGCTATCAAATACAAGATCTGAGCAAAAGCTCAAATCTCCTCGTTCAATGATCGCCTCGATCTCATGGTTGTCGCCCTTGGCAAGCGACAGATCATTCTAGGAATGCCCTGGCTCAAACAATGGAACCCTACCATCAATTGGATCCATGGTACGGTAAGTATCAACAAGGAAACTCCATCCCAGGACGCTGTGGTACCTCTTTGTGAGCATCCGCCCCAGGATGAGATTAACAAGGTAACTCTCTCGACCCAGCTGGCCCAACAAGTGGCCAAACATGAACATGAAATCCCCACCTGGTGCTGAGACTATGAAGATGTGTTCTCTGAGAAAACCTCCAACACACTTCCACCTCATCGACCCTATGATCACACCATCGAACTCAAACCCACCTTCATCCCGAAAATTGCCAAAGTCTACTCATTAAACCCTGCTGAAAAAGAGGCCTGCCGCCTCTTTGTTGAAGAACATTTGAAAACCAGTCGCATCATCCCATCAAAGTCCCCACAAGCCTCTTCCTTCTTCTTCGTACCAAAGAAAGACGGTTCTCTTCATCCCTGTCAGGACTATTGCTATCTCAATTCATTTACCATCCACAATGCATATCCCCTCCCTCTCATCTCAGATCTCATCGATGACATGAAGGACTCAACTTTGTTCACTAAGTTTGACATATGTTGGGGATACAACAACATCCGAATTTGAGAAGAGGACCAATGGAAAGCAGCGTTCATCACCCCGCTTGGACTTTTTGAACCCACTGTAATGTTCTTTGGCTTCAACAACACCCCTCCCACATTCCAGGCTTTCATGAATTATATCTTCACCGATATGCTAGTGGAACGTTGGTTGAAAATCTACACGGACGACTTAGGCATCCATACTAAAGACAACATAGAACTCCACCATGATCACACATGTCGAGTTCTACAATAACTCAGAGAACACAGTCTCTCACTCAAGATCTCCAAATGCTCCTTTGATACTCCTCAGATGGAATACCTTGGCATGATTATCAGTCAAGGACGACTTGAGATGGACTCTGTCAAACTCGCCACTATCAAGGACTGGAAACCCCCAACATCTGTCAAAGGAATCCGCAGTTTCTTTGGTTTTGCCAACTTCTACCGAAAGTTCATCCCCAACTTCTCCAACATTGTTGCTCCTCTTGTCCTCCTCACTTGCAAAAATGAACCCTGGTTATGGACCTCCCTCTAGGAGACTGCATTCCATTCACTCATCACCCAATTCTGTTCTACTCCAGTCCTTGCTCTCCCAGACATGTCTCATCCCTTCTCCATCATGACTGATGCCTTCCTGATCGCCTCTGGAGCTGTACTCCTCCAGGCCAATATCAATGGTGACCTCCATCCCTATGCCTACTTCTCAAAGACCTTTTCCTCTGCTGAACATAATTATGACATCTATCACCTAGAACTCCTGGCTGTCATCCTCGCTCTTGAAGAATGGTGACAATACCTCCTTGGAACTTCACACCCTGTCACGATAATCACGGATCACAAGAACCTCTCCTTTGTCAAAGACCCCCACAAACTCTCTCGTCGTCAAGCCCGCTGGTCCCTTTTCCTCCTTGACTTTGACCTCATCTGGAAAGTAACCCCTGGAACCCAGATCGGCCCAGCTGATGCCCTTTCCCAAAAAGACTCCATTGACACCTCCTCTGACAACACCGATGCAGCTATCCTCCCTGGCCCTGTCATCATTAACACCCTTGACCTAAAACTCCTCAACTACATCCGATCCTCGTCCTTGTCCAATCCACTCGTCCTTCATGTGCTCAAAGCCATGGAAGAAGCAACACCTTTGTTCCCTTGTTCCTCACTCCAAGATTGGTTGTTTGATAATGGCCATCTCTTTTACAAAGGTTGTCTGTATGTTCCACCCTCATCCCGATCCACGCTTCTCCACAGTATTCACTCCTCCCCTACCACTGGCCATGCTGGTCAATTCCATATGAAAGCAATCCTCAAACGTGGTACTTTTGTCAAAAACTTTGTGGCTGGCTGCACTGTATGTCAGCAATCCAAGGTTAACACTCATCCTACTGTCGCTCCCTTGAACCTGATCCCATTGTTGTCATCATTGCCATTCCGACAGATCTCTGTTGATCTCATCACAGATCTCCCATTGTCCTCTGACTTTGATTCTATTATGGTCATGGTCGACCATGGCCTTACAAAGGGGGTAATTTTCATTCCTTGTAACAAAACCATTGATGCAGCAGGAGTTGCTAAACTTTTCTTTGACAATGTCTTCAAACACTTCAGCCTTTACAATTCCATCATCTCGGATCGTGGCCCACAGTTTGCCTCCATGTTTGCTCTGGAACTCGCTCACCTTCTCCAATACGACATCCAACTCTCCACTGCGTACCATCCCCAGACTGATGGCCAAACTAAACAAACAAATCAGGAACTTGAGACCTACCTTCATATCTTCTGCACCAATAATCCCCACTCCTGGTTGGAATTCCTCACTACCACCAAATTCCATCACAACTCCATCCCTCATAGCTCCATGAAGTCATCTCTGTTCTCCCTCCTTCTTGGCTATAAACCCCAATCATTCACTGCCCTAGGTAAAACATTCATTCCCGCTCTGTCTGACAGATTGATTGCCCTGTCCAAGGCACGAGAAGAAGCCCTTGCTGCGCATGACTCCGCTTGCTTGGTGATGACTCACCACTCCACCCGCTCATTCTCCCCTTGGAAAGTCGGAGATAAGGTATGGCTGGAAGCCACCAATCTTCGGATCCCTTACCCCTCTAGAAAACTTGCTCCAAAACATCATGGACCATTCAAAATCTCACAAGTCATCTCTCCCCTCATCTACTGCCTCAGACTACCCTCTTCCTGGAAAATCCATGACACATTCCACGCTTCCCTCCTATCACCGTTCAAACAAACCAAAACACATGGTCCCTCCTTCTCTGAACTGCCTCCGGAAGTAATAGATGTCAAAGAAGAATTTGAAGTGGAGGCTATCCTATCGCACAAAGGCCGCCCTGGTAACTATCAGTACCTGACCATATGGAAAGGATACTCTCAGTCCGAAGCAACCTGGGAACCTGAAGAAAATCTCCGTCACGCCCCCAAAATTCTCTCCCCTTATAAACATTCCCATTCCCTGAAGTAACTGTGGACTCCTTTGAGCAGTGTTGTACCTCTTCAAGAGTGTCCTCCTCAGTGGTTAAACTAGCGCATGTTCTTTCCCCTCACTACACTACCTCCATTCTTCATCACTCTTCATCCTTATGTCTTTTTCACGTTCATCGTCCTGCTTCTCTCCTTGTTTTCTCTTCTGTACTGGTCTAACAGTTCTCTCGATTATCTTTTCCTTCGAAATCAAACAAAGTCGCCTTCACACATGTAGTTTCATTTACTTCTATGTCTATTACTCTTCGATCTCGCTCCTTTACCATCCTGCCGGCCTCACCTTGTTGTGGTGTAGGGGCTTCTCACTAAGAAGGCTAGCATCCTCTCATTTGAATCCTCCACACCACGTCCTATCCATCTGTCACCTCATGCTCTAGACAACCTGACATTCTTTCTGCGACATCTGAGACCAAGCCTCTATCCCAACTGCAAGTCATGCTGATCTTCAAGTCAGATGACAGTAGAACCACCTTTGTCTATTTGGTCAATCACCCTCAGTCTACGTTGTCCTTGGAGTTGACATTCTCGTGGAGCATTCATCATTATTCTTGTCTTGTATCATCCTCTCATTCTTCATTTGCAACCTCATCCTATCTGCATTGCCTTCACCACCCACCATGGAGTTATTGATTTGATATACAAGTGTTCCTATAGGCAGTATGGTCTTTGAGCCTGGGACCTCAAAACCTACAACAGGGGTATTGTTACGATTTTTCTCCTCTTCCATTGTCATCTTTCTCCATGACTCTCCTCTATTGCTGTTATCCTTGTCACTCCTGCTTTACCTTACCAATTCTCTCAGAGGTTACCATTTACTTTCTTTTGCCTCTTGATCTACTAATGTTATCTTTACCATTTCTCCTTCGTCTCTTCCAGTACGCATGCGTAGATTCCTTTTGTCTTGCTATCTCGTACTAGATACTTGACTGGTCTCTTAGTTAGCATTCTTGTGTTGTTTATACTTCACACTGAATACACGCCATCCTGCATACTTGTTCTTTGTCCTCAAGTGATTCTTGAGTCCTCTGAGCTTCTCGTCATTGTCCTCAGTCTCAGTCAACGTCCTTCCCTCCAACTCCTCGAACCTCCTAGTTCTAATCCTTGAGCGATTCTCGAGACCTGTGTGCTCTCTCATCATTGTCCTCTGTCCTCTGTCCTTGGTTTGCACTTAGCTTGCTAGGAGAGACACTATGGTACCTCTTCGTGAGCATCCGCCTCTCTTGGATTAAGTTGAATGCTGTAACGCTACGCGTACTCAAGAGAGCGTTCGACTTAACCCAAGAGAGGTGGACGCTCACGAAGAGGTACCACAGCGTCTCTCTTAG
>JBBPUG010001200.1:0-11423 GCA_038094535.1 Tubosaeta aff. alveolata
GCTCACTCGACATCGTCCTCTGTTCTCTGTCGTCGTTTCGCACTTAGCTTGCTAAGAGAGACGCTGTGGTACCTCTTCGTGAGCGTCCGCCTCTCTTGGGTTAAGTCGAACGCTCTCTTGAGTACGCCTAGCGTTACAGATGTCTACAACTCCAATCTGAAGAAGATCGCCTTTGCCCTGTCCTATATGACCAAGGGATCTGCCCGGACTTGGGCTGATACCTTTAGAGACCAAGCCTTGAATGCACAAACCTTTGGGACTATGGCCGAGTTTGTCACAAAGTTTGAACTAGCGTTCAAACACCATGATACTACTGGGAACGCCGTCGCATGGCTCTCCACCACTCGTATGACCAAAGACAAGAAAGGAAACTACGTCCCTTCCATCACTGACTACAATGCCAGATTCCATAACCAAGTCACTATCGCTGGGATCACTGATCAAAATGTCTTGATCAACTACTATGCATCGGGCATTCCCCCTCCCCTGATGAAGCGAATACTTCAGATGGACACTATCCCCTCTGCCATCGATGACTGGTATAAGAAAGCCGTGTCGTTCCAGACCCAATGGGAACGTGGCGAAGAGATTGCCCAATGAAACAAGAACCCCTCTCACCCTAGCTACCTACAGGCCTCTCCTCCTTCCTCCAAGAAGAACCCCAACGCCATGGACGTCAATGCAGTCAGAGTTCCTAAGCTCACTGCGAAGGAAAGAGAGAGATGTCGCAAAGAAGGACTCTGCTTCCGTTGTAGGAAGTCTGGACACCTTAGTAGTGCTTGCCCCGCCTTCCCCTCGAAACCCACAAAGGTCCAATGGGTCAAAGACAATGATGACTCCCCTCCCAGACTAAAAGACACTGAGGATGACAACGACAATGAAGAAGAAGGGACCTCGGTCAAATGAGTTGGCTTTTCTTTCAAATCGGGTTTTTAAATCAGGGACCTCGAGCGACGCGAGTCTCCCCAGTTACGTGTGCTCCTGTAATTGTATCTCGTTCCAAGAAATCTATGCGTATTGCCTTGCAACTCCTGGAACCCACACACACAATGAAAACCATCAACACCCGAGCTCTTGTAGATAGCAGAGCAGACCTTAACTGCATAGACTGGCAGTTTGTGCGAAAACACAAACTCTCCTTGACGAAACTTGACGTTCCCATCCCTGTTCGAAATGTAGACCAAACCCCTAACAAGAATGGCAGAATCAAGTACACTTGCATGCTATTTACTGGGATCGAAGGAATCGCCCAACGAACCACCTTCCACATCATGTCCTGTGGCAGCGAAAATGTCATTCTGGGACTCCCCTGGCTCCATGTCACCAATCCTATCATAGATTGGGCAAAACAAACCCTTGCCATCTCGGAATCTTGTGACGAATCTAAAGAGCTTAATCGACTCTTTATGGAAGATTCCCAGCGACACAATGGATTCTTCAGACCTTCCTTCGACCCTTCCTACTGACACCATCATATTGACACTGTTTATGATGGATGACTCTATGATTTCCTTGACAAGGAAACTGAGCTGCAGTATATCCAAAGAGCTCTAGACAACCGGACCCTCCACCGGATCATCTGCTGTGGATCCCGCTTCCTTCCGAATACTACCATCACCCACCTTACCACTGCCACTGAACTAGCCATGGCTGCGGAAGCAGCCAAACCAAAAACCACCCTTCCACCAGAGTACTCTAAATACCAATCTGTATTCACCAAAGAAGCGGCAGACCACGTTCCCCCCTCCCAGCCTTATGACCATGAAATAAACCTTGACAACGCCTTCGTTCCAAAAATCAGTAAAATCCATCCTCTATCCCCTGACGAATGAAAGGCTACCAAGAACTTCTTGGAAGAGAACCTCAAAGCAGGAAAGATCCGCCCATCAAACTCCCCCCAAGCCTCCTCCTTCTTCTTTGTTAAAAAGAAGGATGGCAAACTTCACCCTTGCCAGAACTACCATTACCTGAATGAACACACCATTTGAGACGCATACCCTTTGCCCTTGATCTCTGATCTCGTTGACAAACTCAAAGACACTAAGGTCTTCACCAAGTTTGACGTCCAATGGGGATATAACAATGTTTGTATCAAGGATGGTCACCAATGGAAGGCCGCTTTTATCACCCACAAGGGACTCTATGAACCAATGGTGATGTTCTTTGGACTCACCAACTCCCCAGCGACCTTCCAACGATTCATGAACGACTCATTTTGCGACATGATCGCCGAAGGATGGCTAGTCATCTACATGGACAATCTCTTGATCTTCTCTCCCGACGAACAAACTCACATGGAACGCACCAAACAGGTGCTCCAGCGCATGACAGAACTTGACCTACACCTCAAACTGGAGAAATGCCAGTTCGCCACTTCTGAGGTAGAATACCTCAGGATGATCGTCCAACCCGGACAACTCGCCATGGATCCTGTGAAACTAGATGGCATTGTGAAGTGGCCCATCCCAACCAAGCTAAAGGCAGTCTGGTCGTTCCTGGGCTTTGCCAACTTCTACCGTCGCTTTATCCCAGATTACTCCTCCGTAGCTCACCTCCTCATCGATCTCACAAAGAAGGATCACCCTTGGTCCTGGACTCCTGTCTGTCAACAATCCTTTAAATCTCTCAAAGAGCTTTTCCTGTCGAAACCCGTCCTCCAGCTACCCGACCCTGCAAAACTGTTCGCAATCGCCACTGACGCCTCCAAATTTGCCTCTGGAGCAATACTTCTCCAGACGGACTCCAACGGTGACTGGCACCCCTGTTCCTACATGTCCACCTCCTTTTCCTCCACTGAATGCAACTACGATATCTATGATTGTGAACTCCTTGCTATCATCCACGCTCTGAAACCTGGCGACACTACCTTCATGGATCCTCGTTTCCAGTCCAAGTCTTCACTGATCACAAGAATCTCCTCCACTTCCGTGCCCCCCAGAATCTTAATCAACGACAAGCCAGATGGCTTCTTGACCTCGCCGACTTTGATCTGAAAATTATTCATGTCCCAGGAAAACTCTTCGCTGGCCCTGATGCCTTATCTTGTCGATCCGATCTATTCCCCTCCTCTGACACCTCTGACAATGAAGGCGTTACACTCCTACCTCCATCCCTTTTTGTAAACCTTGTCAACACCACCCTCACTTGCCACATCACCTCAGCCTCCCTCAACGACCCCTTGGTTAAAACCAAGGTCCTTGCCCTCTCCCCTGATCTACCTGCCGCTATCCATCATCGCATGGTCGACTGGAAATATGATGGTGGTATCCTCACTTACAAAGGACGCATCTATATTCCCCCTGATGATTCCTTTCGACATTCCATCTTGGAACGATCACATGATCATGCCACCGCTGGTCACCCGGGCTATCTTAAAACCCGCCAATTAGTATCCTCGGAATTCTGGTGGCCTGGCCTCACAACGTATGTATGCAAATATGTTGAAGGTTGTTCTATCTGCCAGCAGAACAAAGCGAATACTCATCCTACTGTCCCTCCCCTGACCCCCATCCCCTCCAAATTCTCTCAACCTTTCCAACAGATGTCCTGTGATCTGATCACTGACCTCCCCCTCTCCGATGGCTTTGACTCTCTGTTGGTCGTGGTCGACCATGGGCTTACAAAGGGGGTAATTCTTTGCCCCACCAAGAAAACCACCACTGCTGAAGGGATCGCTACCCTTTTTTTCCACAAAGTATACCTCCGTTTCGGCCTCTATGACAAAATCATCTCTGACCATGGACCACAATTCGCATCTGCATTTGCCAAGGAACTTGGACAACTTCTGAACTACGACCTTTCCCTATCTACTGCGTACCACCCCCAATCTGATGGAGAAACGGAGCATGTCAATCAAGAAGTAGAAACCTATCTAAGAATCTTCTGTGGAAACAACCCTACCTCGTGGTCTGAAATGATCCCCCACGCTGAATTCACACACAATCACCGCCCTCATTCTGTCACCAACAAGTCTCCATTCTTCCTCATGCTTGGCTTCGAACCACGTGCCCTTCCCACAGTCATCTTCGAGACCAACATTCCTGCAGTAGAATCGCGCCTCAAGGAGCTCTCTGCTGCCAGAGACGAAGTGTTAGCTGCTCACGAACTAGCCCAACAAGTCATGGCCTCCTGCACCCGACAGAAGTTTGTCCCCTTTGCCAAAGGAGATAAGATATGGCTGGAAGCCAGGAACCTGAAACACTCCATCGTCAACCCAAAATTCACCCTCAAAAGAAAAGGACCCTTCGAAGTCACCAAGGTTCTTTCTCCAATCGTCTACCAACTCCGCCTCCCTAAAATGTGGAAAATTCACCCCGTGTTCCATGCTTCTCTCTTATCTCCCTATTGTGAAAATGCTATTCATGGCCTGAACTTCCCGGCTCCACCTCCACAGCTGATTGATGGCGAAGAAGAATGGGAGGTGGAGCGGATATTATGACATCACAGGAAGCTGACGGCTCGCCAATACCTGATCCGATGGAAAGGATACACCGCCAATGAAGACTCATGGCAACTGGAATGGAACTTGAAAAATGCCAAGTCCACCTTAGACAAATATAAAAGACTTCACCCTTCAGCTTTCCCTTCTCACACTCCTTCCCCTCTTACCATTTGCACTCACACTCGTAAAAGATAAACCCATGGCTATCGAGTACCCTCGTGTAACGCGAGGTGCACCCAAGAGAACGTTGGTAACACAAAGTGTACTCAAGAGAGCATTTGACTAAACCCAAGAGAGGCGGACGCTCACGAAGAGGTACCACAGCATCTCTCCTAGCAGGCTAGTGCGAATGGAAGACAGAGGACTAATCTATGACGGGGAAGCACACAGGTCTCGAAGGTTACTCAAGGACAAAGAATGAGTATGACAAAGACAATGGACAAGAGACGAGGGACTCAGGATTGGGAGATCTGAGGATCAAGGACTAAGGATATTGATTAGGACTGAGGACGATGACGAGGAGCTCAGAGGACTCGAGAATCACTCGAGGACAGAAAGGGTCTAGCACCAGGTGCGTAGATTCAGAGTGAGGAACTATAATACAGGCGATCTGGTATATAAGCATTCTAGTCGTGGGAGAATGGAACACTATGGAATGTGATAGAACAAAGGGGAACATTGCTGTCATGAGAGAGACAGCTGCGGAGCTAATCGTCCAATGAGAGAGCAAAGATAAGGCAAGATAAAAGAAGGAACTGTAGAGTCGAGTCATCTACCTTGGAAAGGAAATGACAACACAAGGAAGTAATTGGAAGGGGAAAAGGTGAGAAGACGAGACGACAGTTTGAGATACTACTCAGGGAAAGAAGTAAGCCTGAGGGATAAAGGTATGAGTTATCACCCAAAGGAAACATTGATAGCCTCAAGAGAAAGTTGTGGTTGACAACGAGAAGAGGAAGAACTATAGGGAACGATGAGAGAAGGGTTCACAAGAGAAAGAAGAAGAAAAGAATTGTAACATTACCCCCTTCGTACTGTCAAAGTACCCACAAAGACTTAAAAGTCTAAGGCAAAGGGTGATCCGATATTATCCTCAGCGAGCTCCAGGGTAAAGAGATTGTTTCTCAGATCAATAGAAGCAGGGGAGTGTTGACGAGGAGGACGGATGGTGCGACGACATGTGGATTTCCTTCTATGAGGTGGAGTAGAACGACGATGAGAGAAGGATGACGACGACAAAGAGAGTTGCTCAAGGTAATAGTGAATCTCTCCAAGGAATTCTCCGAGGTGAAGATGATGGGCTAAGACGACGAGGGGCTTGATATTGGTTGGATCTAGACATTGAGTATTAATGGGGGAGGTTCATTCTAAGCCAGGTCAGTGGGCGGATGATAGAAGTCGAGAATGATGAAGGAGCTGGCATAGGGC
Organism: Tubosaeta aff. alveolata; assembly: GCA_038094535.1. Lineage (NCBI taxonomy): Eukaryota > Fungi > Basidiomycota > Agaricomycetes > Boletales > Boletaceae > Tubosaeta > Tubosaeta aff. alveolata. The sequence continues at coordinate 5,870 of JBBPUG010001200.1, forward strand.
GGATAATGGAGAACCATCATCCAGGTAATACTCAAGGGTGCAAACAATAGAGGGATCGGCCAAAAGACAGAATAAGGAGTCATGATACCCAGCTGGAGGAGGGGAGAGTCAGTGAGCAGAGAGAGGTTCATTAATATAGACGACGTCATCAGGGAAAGCAGCGGTGTCCCATCTTGGGATGGTACAAGTGCAGGGAGTATTATCATCGTTCATTGAAAAGGAAGGGAATGGAGGACGATCGCGTTGCCAGAGGGTCAGGTACTCGGTAGCGGCGCACAGCAGCACACTATGACTATCACTGATTCGAGCTGAATGCGGAGGAGTGAAGAACAAGTTCAAGAATCAAGTGTAACAAAGAATGAGACGAATGAAATAAGACAAAGGCAGAGAAAACAAGGCGAGGTTAGGAACACGAAGAAGAGTGGATGTAGAGTAAAAAGAGGAAGGAACAAACAACAGCTTGACTGTTGAGGAGGACACTCACGAAGAGGTACAACACGGCTCAAAGGGTTCAGCAATTATTTCAAAGAATGAGAATGTTTATAAGGGAAAAGAATCTTGGGAGCATGGCGGAGATTTTCTTCAGGTTCCCAGGTTGCTTCAGATGGAGAATATCCTTTCCATGTGGTCAGGTACTGATAGTTGCCCAGGCAGCCTTTGTGTGACAGGATAGCCTCCACTTCGAATTCTTCTTCATCTTCTATAACATCCGGAGGTGGTTCAGGAAAGGAAGGTCCATGTGCTTCGGTCTGTTTAAACGGCAATAAGAGAGAAGTGTGGAACGTGTCGTGAATCTTCCAGGAGGGAGGTAATCTGAGACGATAAACGAGAGGGGAAACGACTTGTGAGATTTCGAATGGTCCATGACGTTTGGGAGCGAGTTTTCTAAAGGGGTAGGGGATCCGAAGATTGGTGGCTTCTAGCCATACTTTGTCTCCAACTTTCCAGGGAGAAAATATGCGGGTGAAGTGGCGAGTCATCGCCATACGAGCAGAGTCATGTGCTGTGAGGGCTTCTTCGTGTGCCTTGGACAGGGTGATCAGTCTGTCAGACAGAGCGGGAATGAATGTTTTACCTAGGGCAGGGAAAGATCGGGGTTCATATCTGAGGAGGAGGGAGAACGGAGATGTCTTAGTGGAGCTATGAGGGATGGAGTTGTGATGGAATTCGGCGGTAGTGAGGAATTCCGATCAGGAGTAGGGATTGTTGGCGCAGAAGATACGAAGGTACGTCTCAAGTTCTTGGTTCATTCATTCAGTTTGGCCATCAGTCTGGGGGTGATATGCAGTGGAGAGTCGAATGTTGTACTGGAGGAGACGAGCAAGTTCTAGGGCAAATGCAGAGGCGAATTGTGGGCCACAATCCAAGATGATGGAATCATAAAGGCCAAAGCGTTTGAATATGTTGTCGAAGAAAAGTTTAGCAACTCCTGCAGCATCAATGGTTTTGTTACAAGGGATGAAAATTACCCCCTTCATAAGGCCATGGTCGACCACAACCATAATAGAATCGAAATCAGAGGATAACGGAAGATCAGTAATAAGATCGACAGAGATTTGTCGAAATGGCAAAGACGAAGAGGATGGAATCAGGTTCAGAGGAGCGACAGTAGGATGAGTGTTGACCTTGGATTGCTGACATATAGCACAGCCAGCGACAAAGTTCTTGACGAAGGCACCAAGTCCAGGCCACCAGAAGTCACGTTCTAGGATTGCTTTCGTGCAGAATTGACCAGCATGGCCAGTAGTGGAGGAGGAGTGGATACTATGGAGAAGCGTGGATCGGGAAGAGGGTGGAACATATAAACGACCTTTGTAGAAGAGGTGGCCATTATCAAACGACCAGTCTTGCAGCGAGGAACGAGGGAACAAAGGTGTTGCTTCTTCCATGGCTTTGAGCGCACGAAGGACGAGTGGATCAGACGAGGACGAGGATCAGATGTAGTCAAAGAGTTTTAAGTCAAGGGCGTTAATGACAACAGGGTCAGGGAGAATAGCTGCGTCAGAGTTGTCGGAGGAGGTGTTGATGGAGTCTTTTCGGGAAAGAGCATCAGCTGGACCCATCTGGGTTCCAGGGGTTACTTTCCAGATGAGGTCAAAGTCAAGGAGGAAGAGAGACCAGCGGGCTTGACGACGAGAGAGTTTTCGAGGGTCTTTGATGAAGGAGAGGTTCTTGTGATCTGTGATGATAGTGACAGGGTGTGAGGTACCAAGGAGGTATTGTCGCCATTCCTCGAGTGCTAGAATGACGGCCAGGAGTTCATGATCATAGATGTCATAGTTATGTTCGGCGGGAGAGAAGGTTTTGGAAAAGTAGGCACAGGGATGGAGGTTACCATTGACATCTGCCTGGAGGAGAACAGCTCCTGAGGCGATCAGGGAAGCATCGGTCATGATGGAGAAAGGACGAGACGTGTTAGGGAGGGCGAGGACTGGGGCAGAGCAAAACTGAGTGATGAGGGAATGGAAAGCAGTTTCTTGGAGTGAAGTCCATGACCAGGGTTTGTTTTTGCGAGTGAGGAGGACAAGGGGAGCGACAATGTTAGAGAAATTAGGGATGAACTTCCAGTAAAAGTTGGCGAATCTGAGGAAACTGCGAATTCCTTTGACTGAGGTTGGGGGTTTCCAGTCCTTGATGGCGGTGAGTTTGACAGGGTCTATCTCGAGTCATCCTTGACCGATGATCATGCCAAGGTATTCCATCTAGGGGGTGTTGAAAGAACATTTGGAGATCTTGAGCGAAAGGTGGTGTTCTCTGAGTCGTTGTAGGACTCGACGTGTGTGATCGTGATGGAGTTCTATGTCATCTTTTGTGTGAATGCCTAGGTCATCCATGTAGATTTTCAACCAACGTTCCGCTAGCATATCAGCAAAGATATGATTCATGAAGGCTTGGAATGTGGGAGGAGTGTTGTTGAAGCTGAAGAACAGTACAGTGGGTTCAAAAAGTCCAAGCGGGGTGATGAACGCCGCTTTCCATTGGTCCTCTTCTCAAATTCGGATGTTGTTGTATCCCCATCATATGTCGAACTTGGTGAACAGGGTCGAGTTCTTCATGTCATTGATGAGATCAGAGATGAGTGGGAGGGGATACGCGTTGCGGATGGTATACAAATTGAGATATCAATAGTCCTGACATGGACGAAGAGAACCGTCTTTCTTGGGTATGAAGAAAAAGGGAGAGGCTTGTGGGGACTTAGACGGAACGATGCGACCGGTTTTGAGATGTTCTTCAACAAAGAGGTGGCAGGCCTCCTTCTCGGCAGGGTTTAACGAGTAGACTTTGGCAATCTTTGGGACAAAGGTGGGTTTGAGTTCAATGGTGTGATCATAGGATCAGTGGGGCGGGAGTGTGTCAAAGGTTTTCTCAGAGAATACGTCTTCGTAGTCTTGACACCAAGTAGGGATTTCATGTTCGAGTTTGGCCGCTTGTTGGGCCAGCTGAGTCGAGAGGGTTACCTTGTTGATCTCATCTCGGGGCAGACGCTCACGAAGAGGTACCACAGCGTCCCGGGATGGAGTTTCCTTACTGTACCATGGATCCAATCAATGGTAGGGTTCCATTGTTTGAGCCAGGGCATTCCTAGAATGATCTGTCACTTGCCAAGGGCGACAACCATGAGGTCGAGATGATCATTGAACGAGGAGATTTGAGTGTTAGCTCAGATCTTGAATTTGATAGCTCCCTTCTTGTTGGGAGAACCATCGACGTTGTAGGCCATAAGGGGTTTCTGGATACGTTTGATTCCCATACGAAGGGCAGGGACAAGGCTGGAGTCAATGAAGTTCCCAGTTGCTCCGCAGTCTAAGAGAGCAACAGTCTTGACAATGTTTGAACCAACTTGGAGACGAATAGGTAAACGGAGGGCTCTTTGACTGGGTAAGCCAACGAGGACGTAGGAAGGGGAAGGTGTGGATGGTTCCTTTTCTGTCAGGAAGTCTTGGACAGTGAGGGCAGTGACTTCTTCATCAGAGGGTTCTTTGTCAGGTTCATAGAGGGTTTTTAAGACTTGGAGGATTGTGGCATCATCCGTCCCAGAGTTACGAAGTTTATCAAAGTAGACGTTGAGGGCAGAAGCGGGCTTTGGTTTCTCAAGGTAAGCTTTCAGCTTTTGAAGGCCTGAGGTAAGGTCTTTTCCAGAGGTGCGAAGTTTGTCAAGGTAGGCGTCGACAGCAGAGGTAGGTTTGGTCATGGGAGTTCCGAATGCGGTTTTCAGGATGAGGATGATTGAGTCTTCATCGACTCCAGAGTTACGAAGGTGATTGAAGTAGGCATGGAGTTCTGAGGTAGGTTCAGGGGTTTTGGGCTCAATGAGGTCAAGGTTGGCTATGGTTTTGGTGGGCCTAGTGTTCTGTGGGCGAGGGGGCGAAGGTTTAGTGCCTAAGCACTCGATGGCGTTGTGGCCTTTCTGGCAACAACGGAAACAGAAACCAAGTTTAGCACATTTCATGCGCTCAAGCGGGGAGAGTTTCTTGAGTTTGATGTTCATGACGTCCATGGTTACTGTGGGGCTAGTGGCGAGGGGTGAACAGAGGATGAAGGTTTGGAGGTCCTTCCTGATCTAGGTCTGCTAGATCCTGGGTCAATGACTAGAATGACGAAGAACGGCCGTCCGATGGATGATCTGTTAGATCCAAAGGGTTTGTGACAGGCGATGATGATGATCGGCCGTCTGATGGTTGATCTAGGGTTACTAGATCCTTGGGTCATTGACTGTGATGATGACTATGGCTTGGATGATGACAATCGGTCGTCCAATGGGGCAGTGACGAGAAGGGTGACGATTAGTCATCCAATGGTTGCAAGGGGAGCTAATAACTATGATGACGACGATCAGTCGTCCAGTGATTGCCCTAGGGCACAATGGGGACTAGTGACAAGGGGAAGGTGGTGGGGTAGGCCCTGCTCCATAATAGGAGGGGCTGAAGGAGACTCTGAATCTTTTGTAACGTGAGGTGCACCCGAGAGAACGTTGGTAACACAAAGTGTACTCAAGAGAGTGTTCGACTAAACCCAAGAGAGGCGGACACTCATGAAGAGGTACCACAGCATCTCTCCTAGCAGGCTAGTGTGAACGGAAGACAGAGGACTAATCTATGACGGGGAAGCACACAGGTCTCGAAGGTTACTCGAGGACAAAGAATGAGTATGACGAAGACAATGGACAAGAGACGAGGGACTCAGGATTGGGAGATCCGAGGATCAAGGACAAAGGATATTGATTAGGACTGAGGACGATAATAAGGAGCTCAGAGGACTCGAGAATCGCTCGAGGACAGAGAGGGTCTAGCACCAGGTGCGTAGATTTAGAGTGAGGAACTATAATACAGGCGATCTGGTATATAAGTGTTCTAGTCGTGGGAGAATGGAACACTATGGAATGTGATAGAACAAAGGGGAACATTGCCATCATGAGAGAGACAGCTACGGAGCTAATCGTCCAATGAGAGAGCAAAGATAAGGCAAGATAAAAGAAGGAACTGTAGAGTCGAGTCATCTACCTTGGAAAGGAAATGACAACACAAGGAAGTAATTGGAAGGGGAAAAGGTGAGA
>JBBPUG010001201.1:0-11418 GCA_038094535.1 Tubosaeta aff. alveolata
GTGCTACATCGTGCGCACGATGCACTCAATAGTTGCCGCGCACCGCGTTCCACACTTTTCGTGGCGCGCCATATTATGTGCGCGATCCGCGCGATGGACTCCATAATTGCCGCGCACCGCGTTCCAATGAAAAATTGATACGGCTCTATAGAACTAGTTTACAAAACTGAACGACCATGACGCACTATTGAATTCACTACATGTATAAGTCCTTGATCAGACGATTAGAAAAGTCATCCACGACGTTCTCCACATGCTTGAAAGCAGCACCCTCATCCAAGAGTTGGAACATATTCCGCTTGCAATTGCCACCCACCCGTCCAAACTGCATCTCCACCTTGAAACGAGTGATGGCCTCATCATATGGTTGGGGATTACGTCCATCAAGAAGGTAGCGGCCCATTCCATTCCACCAGACGCAATGCCAATCCAGCTGGCACGCCGCTGGGTCTTGACAATCATCGGCATGGTTGATGGGTGGTTCTTCTGCGGCCACAATCCGACAGTGCTCATCAAGGACAGCCTTCACAATTGCCAGCCTAGAGAATATATGTAGACCTATCATTTCACGTTGTGTCTTAGTGAGCGTCGTGAGTGGAAGTTCGGTAAGGCCTTTGAACGCGATCCGAAAGAGGGAACGGAATTGATACTTGATTGCGAGATGAATGAGCTCTGCTGGGTGGAATCGCCAACTGATTGCTTCCAGGCGATTCCGTACAAAATCCATCGTCACTTCGCAATCGTACTTGTCACAGAATGCAAGAAAAACTGTAATTTCTTCCTTCGTATATTTGCATCCTGTGCGAGGGCTATGGGCAGGTCAGTGTGAGCTAGTAGGACGTAGGACCGGCAAACAAATTGAACTTACAACCCAAAGTGATGTTCTACGAACAGGTCAAAGGTCGAGGAGAGCAAGTCGGGGAGTACAATTGGGTTGTCGTCGCTTTGACCCTCACTTGAATCATTCTTCGCGGTCCGGAGCATATCTCCAAGGACACGCGAGTGTCGGGACAAACTTGCAAGGGAGAGCCTGTATAATTTGTCTTGGACCTATGAACGAGTCAGGGAGACCACCTAGCAAATTCGAAGCACCTCACCAAGAAAATGTGGCAACCCATGTCTTCAAAGTAATATTTGGGGTGGTGGGATACTGTGACAGGGACTTGAGAGCTCTGCATTGTAGAAGGTTGGAAAGAAGGAAAAATCGAGGTGCTAGCACTGCTGGGTGAATCGAACGTACTTAGAGCATGCTGCCGACGTCGGCTATGCTACCATTCCCACAATATTTGCCATGATACTCCAACCAGTGCAGCACCACCCGCAACACGGCAATATGCCAGGATGACCGTGCAGCAAATGACTACAATTAGCAGCCATACTTGTAACATACGTGGCTGCAGTCAGTGGAACTCCTCATACGCTCAACCTTCCCCTTTGCAAAGTCATTGCAACGCCCATCTAACCGAACAGCCAAAATACTTGAGGAAGGGGGATGGGGGTCACGAGACTAGGGGTGCGAAGGAGAGAAACGAAGTCTGGGTGGAGGGCATCCAAGTTACGTTCCAGGAAGCCCTTGGACGAATAAGCGACGGGGCCGTTGAAGTGATCGACGGTGAATGTTGGATACCCGGAGCGATCGATCGATTGCCCCAACCTTGAAGGATGAATGATTACCCCAACGCTTACCGAAGGCTTCTACCATTGTGTGATCTGTCTCTTGATGCCGCATAAACGGCCTTTCTCGGTGAACTGGAGCTCAGTATATTTTCCAAAACGAGACACTTTGGGTTGAATAGCGTGCGAGCATTACCGAAAGACTCAATGACGAACTCTGCAGCCAGGACCTGGCTTGTAAGCTTGGAATCTTTCTTTCCTGGATTGGAAATGGACAGCTCGAGCAGGGTTTTGATGGCCAGTCGGTGATTTTCCGATTTTCCGCTGCCAGTTTCGCCACTAAAGGGGGGTACAGGGTTAGAGGGATGATATTCGGATTGAAGTTGAGTCGTACCTGAGGATGATGGTTTGGTCCTGGGCCGTGCGCCGCATGTGGTAGTAGGCATTGTTGGCAAGCTGAAAGATGTGGGGAGGGAGGGGGGCCTTGTTCTCGGATGTATCCCGATAGTCCACTGCGTACTTCTGAAGAATAGAGTTGGCGTTTGAAGAGACGTATTTGTGTGGGGTGACTGCAATGATAGCGGAAGAGCTGACGCTGGTATAGATGGTATCTGACATGAAGCATTCCCTAAGGCAGGTGATGATGGATCCCCGCAGGCTGCTGGTGTTGTGGTGGGTGCGCTGTATATCCTGGAGCAGTTGGAAAGCAAACCTTGAGAGGGACGAGTGCGGCGAGTAGCTTGGCCCTGTGGAGCATTTGAGCTATGAAATGTGGACGCTTGACTGTGGAATTGAGGACGAGGGGGGCTACTCGGGGCAGAGCCGACACTGGTATAGATGATATCTGACATGAAGCGTTCCCTAAGGCAGGTGACGATGGATCTCCTGCCGGTGTTGTGGTGGGTGCGCTGTATATCCCGGAGCAGCTGGAAAGCAAACCTTGAGAAGGATGAGCACCCTGCTCCGTCCATACGCGGATCCAGAACACATACGTCAGCACGAACGTCGCACAGACCCATCAGTACCAATCACACTCACTGAAGAAACGTCCCACACATTGGACACAATAAAGGCGCACAAAAGGCCCAGGTCCAGCCACCAATGCGCAGACGTCATGTTGAACATGGAGGAGAGCCACGTGTTGGCGGCGCGCACGGAACAGTACAGGCAGTCCGCGGCTGCATCGGGATTCTCAATGTACCCGCCCACGGTGGCAGCGAACACGTCGAGATAGGAGGCACACGTGTAGCCCGACGGCGGCTGGACCACGGCGTACTCTTGGGCGGCGCATCGGATAGTCTGTCCCGAAAGAACTGGGGCGGATCAGCAAAGCAATGGCGTTCACAAACGATGACTTACTCTGGGAGACCAATGCCTCGACGAGGTATGTGTAGGGCGAGATTCTGTACGTCCATCGCCACCACCCCTGCAGCGAGTAGCTTGGCCCTGTGGAGCATTTGAGCTATGAAATGGGGAAGTTTGACTGTGGAATTGGAAGACGAGGGGGGCTACTCGGGGCACGCCACACAAGCACAAATCCCCTGCCAGCATTATGGCAGGTGCGCCATACAGAAAGCGAGCCTTGAGAAGGGTGAGCACTGTGGTGAGTAGCTAGGCCCTGTGGAGCGCATGAACTATGAAATGGGGAAGTTTGACTGTGAAATTGGAAGATAAGGGGGCTACTCGGGGCATGGGCATGGATCCCCCACTAGCGTTGTGGGGGCAGGCGCACCGTATGTCTCTGAGTGGTTGGAAAGCAAGTGTAGTGTACGCACTGAGCTCGACTGTGGGAAACATCACTTTCCATAACGATGGACGATGACCTTCCATTGACTCTCCCTCAGTTTCCTCTGCAGATAGAGTACCCTCCTACACCCAATGTTCTAATGGCCTATAACGCTATCAGTGACATATATCGGCATGCCCTTCATGCTTCAACTCAGGAGGATGCTGACCCCCTCCGCCTCATTTTTCATTGTGATACGATCAATCACACAGCCCTCCCCCTTTTGGAGGCCATCGAAGAAGAAGTGACTATACCTGGACTCACGGACTGGCTTATTGCCACAGTCACAATCCTTGCAAAGCTCTCCCGAAGACTTACTGATTTTCGCGAGAACTCGGGTGTGCACAGGTAAATTTTCCGTCTATGACAGATCTAATAGTCATCGTCTACTAAATCTGCATTAGTGGCGAGAATAATGTGACCATCCCGCAGTTCGTTCAAACGGTTTCCACTGGTTGCCGTGGTCGCCCAAGAAAGGTTGTAAATATTGATTATCTGCGTGAGGCAGTTTCAAACAGCCGTCAAATCTCGATTAAAGAACTTGCGAAAACTCTTGGGGTACATAGGAACACCCTGCAAAGGTACATGAAAAACAACGACATTGAGCGGAAGTATTCACAACTTAGTAATGTGGAGCTGGATGGGCTTATTACACAATTCAAGAGGCGGCGACCAGAGTCGGGCATCCGGTATATTGTCGGACATCTTCGAAGGCACTGTATACGTGTTCAATACCGCCGAGTTGAACAGTCCCTGCGCCGCATCGATCGCTTGGGTCAGGTACTGCGCAATCGCCAGGTAAAACGCAGGCGAAAATATTATGTCAAGCGACCAAACGCACTCTGGCATCTGGACGGCCATCACAAACTGATCAGATGGGGTATTGTTATCCATGGAGTCATTGATGGCTTTTGTCGAACGGTTAAGTAGGCTAACTCGTTTATTTGTCGGTGACTGACTCTGCACAGGTGACAGCTTTACGTGCAAGTAACAACAATCGATCAGCCACCGTATTGAACCTATTCAAATCTGCTACGGAGGAGTATGGCATGCCTTCCCGTGTACGTGGAGATCGTGGCGGAGAGAACGTGGATGTCGCAACATACTTGATAATGAGAAATGGGCCACGGCGGGCATCTTTCATATGGGGATCGTAAGTAGCATTGCCTAGTAGTGTTATTCTAAATCTGCGATCCTGACTATACCACATTTCTAAAGGTCCACCCGAAACACACGCATTGAACGGTTATGGGTTGAAGTCGGAACCCAGTTTGCGCGACGATGGCGGGCTTTTTTCACTCGGGTGGAGAGATTGCATATGCTTGATGCAGACAATCCTCATCATATTTGGTTGTTGCACAAACTCTTTCTAAGTGACATCAATCAAGATTGTGTGCTTTTCCAGGAAGAATGGAACTGCCACCCGATCGGTGGTCCCGACACCAACAACAAGAGTCCAACGGTTTGATTTTATGTCATCTTCTTTTATCATCGCTGATGTACTGTGCCTCATCCGGCAGGACCTACGTTTTTTAGGTCAAACAAATTTTGGCATCTACCACGATGACTGTGAAGGTCTTGAGCCTGAGTCGATTGAGGAACATTATGGTGCCGATGATGGTCCAGAACAACTGCGCCAAGCTCACCAGTCAGGTGCTGGAAATCCAATGGACGAAGAAGACAATGTGGATGATGACGTGAATAATGTGACTCGCCACCCACAGGACATACATGAGGCAATTCATGTCCCAGTAACAGAGAGTCCTTTCGTGGATCACGAAACAGAAGAGCTGTTCTTGGCTGTGCTTCAGGAGGTAATTGCGCACAATATTGTTCCAGAACATTTTGGACTCCTACCCGATGAATGGGAGGACGGCCATTATCCCAATTACGAGACAATATCTGTTGGTCGCCGTGCCGCAAGGGAACTGCGTGTATCTTTGGTGGAACCCATCTGGTTTGACCGAGCACGGCTTTGGTGCCAGGGATTGGCTACGTTACCCTACTTTGGATTGTAGATATAAGTCCTGCAATGCTACAGTGTTGTCGTCGTGGACTGGTCCGCCTCCACTTCATTCAGATCTGTCCTTCTGCCATCCTCTCATTTGCTATCAGTCTTTTCAATCTACATGCCGAATTTTCCACCCTCATCCCAGGCCACTAGTGGCGACCCGTGCTATTGTGTGGCCATGCGCCAGTTCCTCAAACCAGGTGATGAATTCCATTGTGGCAACTGTGGTGATTCGGGCCTTGGCACAGCTTCGACAGAGCCTGATCGTGGCGCTGATGATCCTGCACCAACACTGGCGACACGTCCTCACAACATTCGTGATCTATTTTCTCAAGTCACTGGTAGACAGCAAACATCTCTTGCAACCGCTCGAAGCGAGGCTGTGGCTGCGTTCTCTGCGAATCGTAAGACATCAGAACATGGACGGCCTAGTCGTGGCGCAGGACCTTCTGGGAACAAGATTGCTCGCAAGGTATTGTAAAAATTTTCCTTGTATATCATGGCTTAACTTTTGCTAGGGTCATGGTTTCGTTGGCCCTCAACATCGGCCAGTGATGCGAGGTACCACATCGAGTGGTTCAATCTTTCGTGTCAGCAAAATTGGCATATTGGTCTGCGGCGTGGACGTAAGTTCCATTATCCATTCCATAGTGAGCAGAATGTTTTAACGATGATCGTTTTCAGAAAATGGGACTGCTCCGGGAAACGAAGTGTCCGCTTCGGCCCAATAACACCGCTGAAATGCAAAGAATGAAGAACCGTGGTTGCTTCATTGACGGCGACATCTCCATCGACAGCAATTGGACTTATGAGCAAACAACGGCGAAGCTCGCAGATTGGTTTCCCTCTGTCTGCAAGTACGTTGAAGAACATGGACTTGACTTGCAGATGGATGAAGCTCATGATGAGGTTTTGCCATGGTGGCGGCTCCTTGCGAAGAATGCGTACACTCTCTCCGTCGTCGAAACCGTCCATCCAACCGGAGCTGATTTATTCAAGAACAAAGGGCGCAACAAAGCTGCCATCAATGATAGTCAGCTCTGGTTTGGTACATGTTTTGTTTTGTTCTCTGTTCTGGAGTCACTACTAACATCGTTTTCCTCAGTCACCAGGAATCGCATTTCCAAGGAAACATATGAAAGCTGGAATACTGAGCCAGTCGTTTGTGGATCGGATTCGAACCCAGGTTCGGACACAGGAGAACAGTTTGGAGACGATCCCATGGATACCGATGTAGAAATCGTTGACGATCTGGTTGATAAGCCGCTTGCAAACTCGGTGAAGACTCTCAACTTGTTCGAGCGCCGAAAGGCTGCACCAGTCGATGCCAAAGGCAAAGGTCGCCAGATGTCATCCACGCCACGCAAAGGTCCGTAAACTTAGAAAAAATCCAAAATGGTCACTCATGTGATGCGCCCAATAGACTATGGTAAACGAGGTCGCCAGATCTACTCCCCAGGCCATCAGTCGCCAACTCCGCCATGGTATACTGTGGGCATCGCTGTCAAGAAACAAAAGGATGCTGGTAAGTGCCTCACACCGTCCAGCAGTTCTAGCACGATCCTATAACCTCAGATGGACTGGCAGTGGCAAGCTCCAGTAAATCCACCCCTGTGCCACCTCAAATCTCGACTCCACCATATATCATTGCAGTAACCGCCGAAGATGTGTATCTCCGTCAGCGATTTTCTCCTAGTGACCTAGGCGCACACCCGAGAGTCAATCCGTGGGATGCTGGCTACAGTATCCCTTGCTTACAACATCTAGACATTTGAGCCCTGCTAGTACTTTGCATTCTTGTCTATAATTTTGTCGATTGCGCTCTTCTCTCATGGTCTCACACTAATGATGATGTGTTTTGGTTGTTTTCAATGGAATTCAAACTATGCGTGTGAAAGTGTTGATTGGAACGCGGCGGGCGGCAATTATGGAGTCCATCGCGCGGATCGCGCACATAATATGGCGCGCCACGAAAAGTGTGGAACGCGGTGCGCGGCAACTATTGAGTGCATCGTGCGCACGATGTAGCACGGAACGCGGTGCGCGGCAACTATTGAGTGCGTCACGCGCATGAGTAACCGCGGCGCGCAACATATGAAACGCGGTGCGCGGCGACATAAAGTGCAACTCGCGCATCGCGCACATGAAATAGCGCGGCGCGGGAAGCGCGGAACGCGGTGAGAATAAAAGTGCAAATATGACGCCATAGCGCCCATGTCGTCCTGCCTTTTGATCAAAAGCTGGGCTGTGCTCGCATGTTCTGAGCGCTGAGCTATTCGATGAAAGGTGCCAATTTCCTTTTCAAATTCAGTCCAACCACACGGTCATACATTGGTGCGACTTACCTCCGACAACCCTCCGCCATCATGATCGGAGTCTATCCGGCGCGGCTTATCTTTTCAGCGTCTTAAAATGTGCACCAAGCACTTCGTACTGACAATCCACCACCCCCCTGGACATCACCCCTTGGACATCACCACCTCATCATACCTTCTACGTCAACTGCATGTCGTCTACGAGTGTCCGGCAAGCCGTCGAGAACATCCACTTAAACAATTATCTGTCTCGTATGTCCACTATCCACTTCTTGCTCTTAACACTTATCGCGCTCGCAGTCATAACTATCACCGCCATCTGGTATGATTATTGTAAGTGCCCCTTCTAGCGTTCTGTTCCTTCGTGTTGGACAAATATGAAATCATGACTAGCCCTTACATTTTCAAAGGAGGTGGGTGTTGTGCTCGACCTCATATGCAAATCTCGTTCCCTAATATGTTTTCAGGTAGAATATATCTGGGTGACTGGTTTCTTTACTCGGAACAGTACTTTATCCTGATACGATTACAGACCAAGCCATGGACGTGGGTGTCTACACTATATGTCCTCGTACGTGCCATCACCGAGTCTATGATGCCAATTGAACATACTCCTGGATTTTAGTGTCGTTATTCTGCATTGTGTAACACCACGTATGTTGCTTCCTACAACAAGCTACACCTAAAGTGTTGATCCCTAATCTGCAGATTGTTTGCCTTCTGTGCGTCCAGAACTTGAAATAACGAGCTCATTGATCTAACCACGACTTCATTCAAGTGGCGAGTTCTTTTTTGCCTGGCCCCAAAAATGTATGTATTTTTCTATCACTCTGGTGATCAATAAACGTACTAAAATGTTTGATCACCGTAGATGTACGGATTTATGCTTCATATTTTACTGGCTAAGATTCCAGCTGATGGCACGTCAATAGATGTGAGCACAGCTGTGTGTGATTCCAATGTTTGCACTCATCAAGACTCCAAGGCGAAGGGCTTTACATCCTCAGCAGCTGGACCTTCTCCATCTTTATATTTACTATGGACTGTGAGATTTCACTCTGGTTGTCAGCGTAATGACTCATATTTGTGGACGTAGTGCTGATGATTCTCCGCATATGGGCATTATACGAACAATCAAAGCTTGTCCTTGGAAGCCTCCTCACGCTCTATGGCACGGAGGTGATTTCCATGATCGTATACTACATATTAGGTGAGGCCCGGATGAGCATCACCGCTGGAAGTAAGTTAAAATGACTTTGTATGATGCACAATTAATAGATCCCTTTTCATATCTGTCTTAGATGGTACCATTCAAGTTCTTAATTACTCATACTGCGAGCTGGTAAACCTGGCCCCAATTTGGCTCGAACAGTTGCCTGTGTCTGTCATGCTCGCTCTCGGCGTGTTGATGTGTCTTCTCACCGCTATTCGACTTGTCAAAGAAATACGTCAGGTGCATAAGCTGACGAACCGTTTTCAACTCAGCAGATACGTAAGATGCCTCGTGGTGGACGGCATAATCTACTTTATCGCGTATGTCTACATCTTGCACAACGTTCTCTTCCGTATCACCGACTAACTGCGTATTATCATGGATAGCATCCTGTTATTCGCACTCGTTACTTTCGTGTATTATGACGCGCCCTTGCCGATCGGATCGCTTTCGGTCCTGTGTACCGTGCTACAGAGCGTACCTCCGGTCACTCTTGTTCCTCGATTTATATTGCATTTGCGGGAACTTTATGCACGCGATCTTCGAGGCAACCAAGCAACTCATGTCGATACCGCATTCGGGTTTGGGACAGGTTTTGGACCAGATACTCTTCGGAGCACGATTTTATTTGCGGACCGTGATGATCATAACGAAGACAAAGAGTGGGAGGATAGAACACAGACAGAGTCGGAGGGGATCCTAGAAGTTGATCATACGAGTATGGACTCCAGTAGCGCATGAAGGTGGTGCGCACATTAGTGCTCAGGTGGTCCGGTAGAGTGTACGTCTCTCCTCGCTTGAACTTTCACTTCTGATGAGCACATTACAGAAAATGGCCAGGCGGTCTGTCTCTGGCCGTCACTCCTGCAAACCTCGAGGGGACGAAGTGAGGTATGAACCGTTTATAACTCATACTCACTCCAAAATGTCTTCATCTTTCTGTCGGAGATATCGTAGTAAGTGGTTAGCATGTCCGTAAGTACTGCAGAACGCTTCCTTTTCGCGCTCGCCTTCAGTCCCGTGGATTGCCTAGTGGGACATTAGTGTCAGGAACAACACATACTGACTCGATCAGGCGGACTGAGGAAGTCGCTGCACAGCAAAGCGACATGGTCAAATAACAGATGATCTTCAGCAAGGGTCGAATCTCGGGAACAAGCACTAAACCGACCGCACCTCGAAATGACTTTTTGGCGCATCCCTTAGGTTTCTTGATATGATAATGACAGCACGGGCCGTATATATGACGTTCCAGCTTGCCAAGGGGCATCATGCCGTTTTTTTGTAGGCTCCCACATCAGATCCGGCGATGGCCTTTATCCCCGTATTCCACAGCCTCAAACATGTCCTACTGTTTTGATGTACCGATGCTTCCCGGTATCGGTCTTTGCCTCTAGATTGGACGATATTCCGGGCGGTGCGATCGGGGGAGTTTTGGGATATCAAATCAGCGATAGAGAGTCGCATGATACGACGTTCGTGAGAAAAGGTGTAGATTTGTAGTGATTCCCCACTTGTCGTCCCCTACGCATCAGCGATCAGCAGGGGGAAATGGCCATCCGAACGATCACTCGTTCCGGTACCGCAACAGCCGCTCACAAGACATGTACCCTTGTTCAAGTCTTCCGGATCAGATTGCTTTGTAAGAGGAGTTGCTCAGAATATTCCAGATACGGTCATCACCAGGTATCGCCCTGGTCTTTTTTTATGCTCTTGAGAAATGTCCTCGACCGACAGCCGGGATAGATGCAGAATCCTTACGCTTGCTGAAGGACCGTCGATTTCGCAGGAGTCTTATACAGAGGGAGCGTCCTGGGTTTTGGTCAAAAAATAGTGCTGATCTGGAAGAATAAGACTATGAGTAGTTACGCATAGTAGTATCATTCCGATATCAAATGTCGACTGACGGACACGAGCCGGTCTGGCAACTTGGGTAGTAGAATTCGTGGATCCCGATAAGACTCGGCGAGAACAGCGCGCGAGTTCAATAATGACTACTTGCCGGCGCGGACCTTGCTGTAAGATTGAATATGTCATGACAGAATTCGAAGGAATGATCCGAAACATCATAGATGTGCTGCCAGTGACTATAGGTAGGAACAGGTCAAGACCAGTTGAGCCAATGGGGACCAGTTAACAACGAATCAGCAGAAATAACGCTGGGCGGGTCCCGAGCTATTATAGTTACGGGAGAATGCCAGGGATCGAGTCACTGGACTGTGGTTAGTACTTGGCTGGCACCGGCCAGCGCGCAGCGCGCGCCACAGCCAATACCAGTTGTACCGCTCCGACATCCTTTTTTGGTGAATGGCGTCGTCTCACAGCAAGGGTGCCAGCATCAGAGTCAACGATCAAAAAGAGCCGATGTCGTCGTTGAAATGCAGCGCTTTCAGCGCCTGCCTTGTCTCACCACACTCTACTAGGATCTGTTGGCCGCCCCGCTCATCTGTAAGTAACCCTACGAGGTTTCACACTATAA
>JBBPUG010001202.1:0-11410 GCA_038094535.1 Tubosaeta aff. alveolata
CGAGATCACAGAATGTTTGGGCGGACAACAAGGGGGTAGAAAAACGGATCAGAGGTGACGAACCTCCAACGAACTGGTGGAGAGAAGCGTTCTACGGAACAAGAAGTCGAGCGGATAGATGCTGGAGTTGTAGGTAGTGGCGAATGATGGGGGGATGAAACACCGGAAAAAAAGTATGCGATGATAAGTTCAACCATCCACACCGGCGTTGAAGCACCGGAAAGACGAGAGAGGATTCCAGACGCAAGTGTTATCGCGTCAAAGAAACGAGTGACGAAGCGTCCAAGTGTAGTGTCGTCTTACCAAATAAAATGACGGTCGAAGTAATAGTCGTGAACCCTATCGTTCGTCACAATCCAACAAGACTGTGAGGATGACACACCGGCGGAGAGCAGGAGCCGCGCGGCGAGGTACTTGAAGGCGTCCTATAACCTCTCTATTTCAGATCACTTCAGCATCCCCACCGAGCAGTTTCCATGTTGCCCCAATCTCTGTCCACAGGCCATTTGTCTCTGTCCCCCTCTCCACCCAGTGCACGCGGTGGCCACAACGCAGCCAGGGCCGAAAATACCATCCACCACAGACTGTTCAACCCGATGGCAAGGCGAAGCGAGAACGTCGAGCCATGGAGGCGGGTGACAAGCACGAGGGCAAGGAGCAACAGCAATATGCCCGCGCGGTACGCAGACGCAATGCACTATGCTAAGATACGCAACTTCGCTCGCGAGAGTGCAATGGCGTACGCCTTGTTGACTGCCCGGTCATGGTCCGGTTCAGGTGCGCCGAGAAATGGTGCTGAGACAGACTCCAAGGACAACCTCGTCGAGGTCGAGATCGGTGGATACGGGTCGGCCGGACGACTTGTTGAATTCGCTCCGTGCTCTGATCACCTTGGGGTATTCACGTGCGAGGGGGGGAGATAAGCAATCATGGCAACAACCAAAGTGCCGAAGCTAACATTGGCACACACTGAGGATGTTGGAGAGGATGCAGAGGGAAGAGGACGTCGATCGCCCGATTGTTCAAAGGGCGTGGGGAACGACACAGCCGCAAATCTACTCTTCTCTCTTCATCGCACGACTTCAAACCAGCGTCTTTAACCCTCGCAGCTCACGCTCGGCCCTCCGGCTCAATACGCTTCAATGGTGCCTTCGCCCACACCTGCTAGGTCCTTCCCGTTTTGCCTCCCGCACCCCTGCGCAGTGCAAAGATGTATGTATACTTCATCCGGCCCCAACGACGACCACACGTTCAAGACCATGCCACCATCCCGTCTACGACGATCGGCACAAGCGGCAAGCCAGCCAAATCATCCGTACTTCAAGCATTTCCTCAAAACGAAGCTTTTGTGAGTCGTGCATGAGACTACGGATATCGTGTCGAGTGAGCTGTCACCTTGGTCACTAATTGGCCAGTAATTATAAACAGGATTGTTGTCAATTTCTAATCCTGCGTAGAGAACGCTCGTCTCAAGTGTGTGGTTGATCGGATGGGTCTCGAGGTTCTCAAGGTAGAAGTCGAGTTTCGCTTTGGCTGCCATCTCGATGCTACTCGTCCATATACATTCGGGAGCAATGTGGATCAGTATGGCTGCGCCATCAGAGGCGTCACACCATCTTTATCAAGAACGGACGCTCGAAAACGAACCCGGACAGGAATTCCAGATGGGTCTTCTGGAGGTCTTGAGGCAGAGCCTCGTCATCTGATTCCGAGCGAGGCAGGCCCCCCACCAGAATCGCGGCGCTCCTCACAGAGTACGAGCTTGGTAACCGGTATTACGACTCTCGGCGTCGACTTCTGTGGTGCCCTTTACGTGTGTCAAGTATCCTTTGTATCGCCGCATCGTTGTTGACGGACTCTAACTTGTTCTACTTAGCACCTGCCGGTGCTCTTTGATAAAGTGGAAAGATTTTGCAAGGAAAACGATCTGCGCCACGACTCGATCATCATACGCACGAGTGGCTTCCTCAATGGGTGGGCCAGACCTTACTTCGCTGGTAGGTGACAACAACTTGGTTCGTATCCTCACATTGACATGTTTCATACAGAGGCGGCATCGGTCGGAAGAGTATCGGGAAACCGCATGATGCTCAACGAGGTGTATACTGGTCAACGGCTTGACGAGATTTACCGCGAAGACGACTATGATCAAAAGATACACGCTGAAGCGCCACGATGGGGACCACTTGGGCGATTTCATGATCACAACTGGATATCTTACCCCAACAACGGAGGGGAAACTGTTGAAGGACATAAATGACCATAAGATGTAACGATCTAGTATGTTATGCCAAGCTTGCTTACAAGAGGTCTGAATGGTGTGTATCGTCAGTTCATAATGTCGCGGTTTGCATTCGATCATTAGGGTGGTTCGATACGCTTACCGATGATCGTGATATTTTACGTGTGGCAGCCGTTGAGTGTCGCTAATAACAAGGATAGATGACTTTTGACTGGAACTTTAGTCACCATGCCCTCTGCGGAGTCAAAGCAGATCATTTGTTCGCTTGCAGGTGCCAGGACCGATTGTAACGGATAACATTGGTAATGAGCTCGGCCGCCTGCTCGTTGTCGACACGTGGGGAAGACAGCACCACTGTACGTTCTTCCAACTAAAACGATGCAAGACACTCGACAATCTCAAGATGAAACAGACGACGGAGAAATACGAAGAAAAATGGGTGCGCGATAGCCTGTTGGTTGAAATGTCCTGGCATTTAGTTATGTCCGTCAGATCCTCTGTGAGACGATTGATTATTTAGCCGTACCTGTTCGTCCCCGCCAGGGGAGGCTGCCACTGAAGGCCACGAGTTCAACTCGCTCGCCACTGCTACCCAAGAACACTGGTATCATCACCCGAACCGAAAACGACGCGGGAGCACCGTAGGCTTTGTCCGTGTTCCCTGCAGTGGGATCGATGGTTAGCAATTCAACGAATGGGTTCGGCTGGTTAGTTTCAATCGTCGTCATAAATATGACAGATTAACCGGATATACGATATGAATATGGCAGGGACTGATACTTTACCCTCGGCGCTTGCAATGGCGCTTAAAACATAGCCGAGTATTGGCGCATTGAAATTCAACAGGCCCGACATGATGAAGCCAACAAGTACCATCGTCGGGCCGTACTAGTAATACAAAATGAAACATAAGACATACTTGTCACGAAACAAATGAGGTACACGTCAAACTTGGGATCATAGGAAAACATAACGACCTTCGAAGCATATAGATGTGATGACCCGGTATCCCGTAATGTCCGAATATAACACAAGTCATTCACGCACATGGAATCTGGAAGGCACAACTTCAGTACTCCTGCCCGCAAAGAAGAAAAGGGAACCTACGTCGATCAAGCATATCAAATCCCGATGTGCACAAACACTATCCGCTTCTCTAAAGACACCTCGTCCGCAGTGTCGATCACCGCAGTGTTCAGCGCCGCAGCCGCATGCGAGAAATCAATGTTCGGGTGCTTGAACATCTCTCGGTAGAACCGAGTCACCACCTGATGCGCAACCGAATCGTCTACCTTCCACAACGTCCCAATCACCCCGTTGAACCCCGCAAACTGCATCCCCCCCGCGAGATGTAGCACCTCGTCCGGCGTCGACGCATCTCCCTTGGCCGTATGACACGCAGACAGGAACGCAAACTCTGAGTTCGTGTAGCGCTCCTGGAGGATTCGCATCAGGGTGAGCTTCCCGTCCCCCATCGCAAACCATGAGTCAAACGGCTTCTCGGCATGTTGCGCACCGTGGCAGGCGACGTGCACCCAGCGGTGTTCTCGGAAGGCTTCCACGGCCCCTTTGATAGACGCCGTGGGGCCGGTGACGGTCTCAAACTGGACGTTTGCAGGCATGCTCGTCTCACTGCGAATTCTCTGGACCTCGTGCTCTACCTCTGGGAGGTGACCCAGCCCTGTGTCTTTGCTCGGGTACGCCTGACCGACCGCGGCAAACGAGACCACGTTCGATGTTCCCTGGACGTGGCGCTGAGAACGAAGGCGATCGCGGGCACGAATGAGAGCCGAAAGATAGGGCGCATATGAAGAAACATAGACGTCCATCAAATTCTTCTGCCCCTTCCGATGCGGACCTGCAGCGTGTAGCGGGAGGAGGGTGAACTTGGATGTTGGGCACCACCAAATCCGCGACCCTGGAGGGAGTTGGATGTCATTCTGCTAGTAGGACAGAGACAATGCGCTCCACCACAGTTTTTCACACCTCCCGCAACACTTCCTTCACGTACAATTCCCTGTGCGGTCCATACGCATGCGAGTCCTGCGTTAATTCCGATAGCTGGTCGCAAAGTTGGTCGACATCGTTCAGTGAGCAACCAAGGGGTACATGGATGGGTGTACGAGTATGGAGAACAATAAGTCCATCGCACCTGTATTTGCTTGCGTTCACGATTATGACTGGTCCATTTTCCGCAGCTTGTCGAAGGTCGTCGAAACACGGAGGTAAGAGAAACCGTGAGAAACCATCAAGGGTGCGAATCTTGTGCACTACACGCTGCCAATCCTCCAGAACCTGCCAATATGGACCCACACCTTCGCCCGCACTATGTTGTGCATGCCTCTTGAGGTCTTCACTCAAATACATGAATTTCTTTCCAAGTTCTTCACTCTGCACTTCCAAAGTGGCCAAAGAGATGTCAAAATGAGCAAGCTGATTCCACAAGATCCCCCTCCCTTGCTCCAGAAGCTCAACAGCCATCAGGAGGTTGCCACATCTTATGGCAGATGAAAATGCATCAGTTGCTATCCCAGTGACTCCAGCCTGCATTGTGTCATGTCTTGAGTCCAGAGAAGAATTGAGGGAGGTAAAGTGATCCAATGTATTGAGGGATATCTGGTAAGCTTCTAGGACTGAGGGATGGGTATACTTTTCAGCATCTCTGACCCAACTCTGGGTAGCATTCCACAGATCCACTGATGCTGCTGGCCCACATTTCTTTAGCAGTCTATAGGCTTCAAATGCATCATCCAATGAAGGGATTGACTGATCAGAAGAATTAGATTCTTGAAGGGTCTTGTACAAAAGTAGGTTGGTTCTGGCTACTTGAGCAGCATTGAATGCAAAATCTATATGGTGGGCAGAATAGGTTTGTAGTGCATCTTTGAACAACTTGTTTGCCATGATCAAATCAGAATGATTTTTCACTTTATTGAAGTGATCCTCAAGTGAAAATGCAAGATTCTGAAGACTTAACCCATGACCCCTATGACCTAGAGGTTGGAGCTTAAGACATTTCTCCTTGAGATCAATAGCTCTGTTAAGATCAGCTATGTGGCCTAGTTTTCAGTATTGTGCACTGATGCCTATTGCAAGGTTATTCAAGGCATTGTCATGCTCCTTATTTCCTGGTGGACATAGTTCAAGCCTCTCTTCTTTCATTTCAATAGCCCTGTTCAGGTCTATGGTATTCTTGCACATATTGTAACGCTGCTGCAATGAGGCTGCAAGTGTTCCAAGAGCTCTTTCATGGTCTGACTGACCCAATGGGCATAAATCAAGCCATGCCTGTTCCATGTCTATAAGCCTGTCCAAGTCCTTCCTATTTTGTTGGATGTTATATTGCCACCCTAAGGCTACCACATATTGTCCAAAAGCTTGAGTGTGTTCTGGATGTCCCTTGGGACAAAGCTCAAGTCTCTTTTGATGGACCTCAATGCCTCTATTGAGGTCTAGAATATTACCATCCTGGCTATAGCACCACATAAAAGCAGTTCCAAGCCAATCCAGGACCCCACTGTGATTTGCATCTTCTAGAGGACACAGATCCAATCTTGCCAGCTCCATTTCAATCATTGTAGACATATAAACCACATTCTTGGACTGTCTTCCAAAATTGTATAGCTTCAATGCTTGTCCATGAAGAGCTGACAGACAGCCATGTTCACTGGGTACAATCTAAGATATACAATATTTAAATTCAATGACATATAAGACTGGACTATAGTATAAACTCACCAACACCTTACTTGTCTTGCATGTGATGGAGAGTGTTGCACCATCAGTAGAGAGTCCAGGCACATTACCTAGCATACTATTAGCAGCTATTTTTGAGAGCAAATTACATTTCCATGCATTGTCACACTTTAACAGGCTAGCTATATCTGTTGTTACCTGATCTCCCAATGGTTGTTTTTCCCATTTGAGGCTAAGCTCCTTTGGAAGAATCCAGATAGCAATTTGAACAGATGTGTTTGAAGATCCAAAGCTATAAAGAAAATGATGAATGAGCACAGTTGCACATGCAATGAAACATACAAAAGGAAGGGATGACCCCATTTCACAGTCAACCCATTGTTACGGGACCATATCCTGGTCTTAGTACAAGAGCGCACGTATGCTCTAGACATCATCAAGAATATGTTAGATGTCCGCAAGGTCATTGCCTTAACACGTATTCATTTTCAATTCTTTGCATCACATGCTTTGGGTCTGGAATCCATTCCCTTATCTCTTATCTATGACGTCATGCCTCAAGGCATACACTATGCAAACCTTATGACGTGCCTCATGCTAGTCATGACACATTATGACACATCATGACTCACTCCTTATCTATGACTCATGCTGACTTATATCATGGTTGACTCATGGTCACCACATGCATCATTCCTAGTCATATGATCCCTTATTGCTATTGGCTGCCACATCCCTTATCAAGGCTGTGCCTTATCGTTACCGCCATTCCCCTTGCAGCCACATGCTTCTCTTATTCTCTTTTCCCTTTCTCTTTACTGTTTCTCTTTATAACTTAACGTCTAGGTTATGTCAAGGGTCACAGCCATGCTGTGCAGTAAGAGCTGACTTGACATTGTGTCTTAAGCCAGACAATGGTCATAAGTGCTGACACACTTGGATCTAGATCTATGCACACTTCCATTTCCATTACAGTCTGTGCATAAGGCTGTGTATGTTTCACCTTTATTATTCTTCCATTCTGCCACACCTTGTGTGCGCCTCATGTTTCTCTTATCTTGGCTGTGTCCACAGCTTTACATGCCTTTACCTTACGTTTCTCATTTCCGTGCTATGCATGGCTATGCATTCTTATCTCTAGGGTTTAGGGTATGCCATATTAGTGACTCATCGGTAGATCCGGTCACAACATGTACATACAGTAGAAGTAGTATATAAAGCCAGAGCAGCTTGCTGGGATTCCTCCCCAGTCAAGTTCACTTTGGAGTTCCTTCTTCATTGGTGTGTTCTCTGAGTGATTTCCCTCACTCTCGGCAAAGGTTGCCGCTACGCTGAAGTCTTCACATTTGAACTATGGATGTTGACGTCCACGGTTTCACTCCTTTGAAGACGTTTCAGGTGCTGCCTCGCCCTTCGCCTGCTCCATTGACGCCGCATGGTAGTCAGGCGAAGCATTGCACTGCCCTCGCACTTGTCGTTGTCCACCCCCTGCGGCATCCATGTCGTCATCGTGTGGTGGTGGTGTGTTGTTGCGCAGCCCTCACCTGCCTTGCCGTTGTGTGGCGGCAGGATCGTCACACTGCCATCGTAGGCTGGTGGTGATGGCGTGCTAACCATAGCGCGCGTCCCTGTCCACGTTATCGTAAGGTGGGGCACACTGTTGTGCTGTCATCGCCGACGTCCTTGCATGCTCTTGCACACCCTTGCCCTTCTCACCGTTTTGGTGGCAACAGGGCTGTTGCATCGTCCCTTCTCCCTGTGCGTCGTCAACGTGGTGGTGGGGGCTGCGCCCCCTCCCTGCCGCCATGGTGATGGTGGCGCACACACCAAGAGCGTAGCCTGAAAGAAAAGATCAGGCGGACCAAGTCAGACAAAAAAGTGGACACACCAAACACCGTTACTTGTACTTACCATCACATAGACGTGGGGTGTGGGTGTGGGGCACACGGGGGTAGTCGTCCGGCTGCTTATGGTGCAGGGTTGTGCCTCACTCATTGTTCCAGTTGGCCTCCACCTTCAGATGTTCCGGTGCCAACAAGCTTTCCCACAGCGCCAGATCATTGAGCCTGAGCGAACACATAGAACTCATCAAGGGTCTCACCGGCTCAGGCTGCACCTAGTTGGGGATTCCACCAGCAGGGAAGCTGATGGCCAAAGGATAGATTGAGTATTTGTATTTGTATCTCAAGCGTGTTGTATGTAAGTGACCAGAACCAGTGTATTCTACACATCAAAAAAATACTATGGAGAAATTGGAATGGGCCAGTTACCCGGCTGATGGCCCTGCTTCATGAGTTGCTATAGCTTAGTAGAGTTGTGCCAAAGGATCATCTGGTCAAGGAAAAAATTGTACTTCTCCACCAGCATCTCACGACAGATAGGATGGTATTTCCCCAACCAGACATTTATCTGCTCAGCCACTGATGAGTTGAAAAACCAACCTTTGCCACCCTCACCCAACAGCTCGGGAAATGCCGCCGGGTTGCAGTTTTCCTGACAGAAAGTGTCGGTCTCACTGTGTTTGGCTTTGAAGTGGAATACATCAACAGAGAGACCGATGTTTGCGAAGAATGGGTCATTCTTGACATGTTGGGCAAGGCCACAGTTGTTGTCGAAAATGATATGGTCGGGTTTGAGACTTTCAACATGGAAAACACATTTGAGAAATTCCTGGAACATGGTTAGAAGAATCAGATGATCCTAGTGGCATAGATGACATACAGCAACACTGGAGACAGCTTCAGCTCTGTACATTGTGTCGCGACCAAGGACAATGCCGCAAGGGGCAATGGCAAGCTGCTCATTGTGTGTCCATGACCATGTGAACTTGGCTCGAATCTTCTTCCGTGGTTGTGTGTTCACCGGTTCAGATTGGGTTGCAGTGTTGAGGACCTCACCATGATCATCAACAAGAAAGGTGTCATCTTCGTTGTCGAGAGAACTGAGGAATGTGCTCCCATGGAGCGGTTGGCTACTTTGATGGAGGGCCCATGCGCGTTGCAGACGGTCATGCAACTGAAAGCGTGATTTGCCTCGGTCATGATGGGCATGTTCGACGGCTTGGTGTTCAGGATCCTCACAGGTCAGCATGCCTGCAGCAACATCCTTTTCGCAGCCAACGACAGAGCAAGAGCTTTCGAGTTCATGGTGAACCTCACAGAAGCGGTCCTTTGCACTGAGCGGTACTTTGCATCTGAACTTGCCACAGCAAGGATGACCGACACAGACACCGTCTGTCACAACGGCTGACACCTTTCGATTGGCTGAATCACAGTGTGGGTAAGCGACAAATAATAGAACAGGACATCACTCACCTGTACCATCACTATCATGGTACCATCGAGTGCACCGGTTGCAGTAATGCGTTATCTCAGGTTGCCCTTCAACTCGCATGCGGTTGTTGCGTGCCCGGATGGCTTCAGTCAGCCGATCATGCTGCAAGCCGGTGTGAGGGACACTAAGAACCTCTTCCCGGGCTGACGCATCTTCAAGAAGGCAATATAACAAAAACACGTCCCACACATGGTCCGATGACAGCTTGAAGCCAACTGTCCACTCAGGAGGAGGCTCATTGGACTGTGAAAGGGATTGATTGTACATGTGAGCACAGGAGGTCGCTGAGACACTGCATCAGAGGATCAGCACAGCGTTGGTAAGACCAGGAAGTGTGCTACATACCACACATCCATAAGTGTCAGCCACACCTTGACCACCTCACGCTCAATGAACTGATGCTCACCCACCTGGAGCACGCTTGGAATACCACCATAGTAAGTGCGCTGACCCCGACACACCTTGTAGTTATGGTGGTAGTTGAGTCGGCATGCTGTACAAAAAAGTGTCAGACAGAAACAGTGAGCATACTATACAATGTGAGGGCATACCTTCACAAGTCAGATGCACCGAGTACACCGGAAGCACTCCATGGGCGAGCATGTACAGGACACACTGCCGCTGTTCTGCATGCACCATCCGCATGCCCTTAAGCAGCCGTGGGCAGCCTGGCATCATGCAGGCTTGATGGGGTGGGTAAAGCGTACAGAACGCTACAAAGGGAATGTATCATTAGGCAATAACTGTGAGAGCAGCGGAGAGAATGACTTACTCAACCCATAGCGCAACCCAGTGTCATCAAAGAGGGAAGGTGGCACGTTCAGCACCATACCAAGTTCACGAGAGGCATCAGGAGCCCATACCATATGCTTGAATGCGTCCCAGCACTCCAGCACCACGTCAAGAGCGAGGCCAGACGACGACACCAGAAAGTGATGGACGGCGTCAGGCAGAACGAGTGGAGGCGGCACCATGGGCCCGGCGATGAAGTTGGATGGCTGAACGAGAAGGATGTCATCCTTGACAGACATGGCGAGCACGAGAAAACGAAGAAGTTGCCTGAGGTGAATGGATTGAAGAAGTGGGTGGGCGTGGATGAGTGCTGAGAGCTGAGCTAGCTCCATGGAAGGGACTCCCCCTTTATAGGATCCCAGAAGGTGGCTGACAATGGCTGACAATGGCTGACAATGGGCTGACAATGGGCATTGATGGCTGATAGTGGCTGACGACGATTGGTGGTGGCAGTGCTATGACGCGTGGAAGGGATTGTCTGTCCGTGTTTGTCTCAGACATGTGTCGGACAGCCGGACCTTGTTCGGATGTTCGGACATTCGGAAAATTCAATTCCCACGTGCCCTCCGCACAAACAATGCTACCAACTTCAACATTCACACGACGTGGGTGACGGCTGCACAACAGCGTGCCATTGCCACACTACAATGATGCGGGCGAGGGGTGCAACCACTCAACGATGAAGACGAGGGCTTTGCACAAAGCACGCTGCCACTACCATACAAGGTCGACAGCAGTGCAATGGCAACCGTCCCCATCAGGACGATGCGGCAGCTGTGCAACAGCGTGCCCCACTACACCACAACAACGTGTGCAAGGGGACACCACCACCCGGCAACGAAGACGAGGGCTGCACAACAAGCGTGCAACCACCACCGTACGAGGGCGACGGCAGCGCAACAGCAACTGCCACCGGGACAATGATGCGGGTGACGACTATGCAATGGCGTGCCACCACCACATGACGATGACGTGGGCAAGGGGGTGCAACCCTTCAACAACGAAAGCAACTGGGGCTCCGTGACAAATGTGCCACCACCACCATACGACGGTGATGGCATCGGAACGGTAACCGCCCCCACCAGGACGGCGATGCGGGTGATGGCTACGCAATGGCGTGCCACCATCACACGACGACGATGTGGGCGAGGGGGGCGCAGTCAGTTGATGATGAAGACAATGGGGGCTCTGCAATGAGTGTGTCACCACCACACGATGACGATGTAAGTGAGGTGGTGTAACCTGCGATAAAGGATGTGTAGTATGTAGAGTAGTAATATAAGCTATTTTGTAGTAATAATATTAGTGATAATATTAAATGGCAAGAGCACTTAGTTGAGTTGGAGC